>OX451736.1:1095510566-1095741522 GCA_948472305.1 Vicia faba
CAATTTGGATGCTTGTGCTGAAATAATTCCTGAGAGAAAGATCAGTGATATTGAGGCTCCTAGGACCCGGTTACTTCTTTTAGGATAGGTTGAGCCAACTAAACTCAAGAGGGTACTTACCTATAAACTCCATGCAAGCCTGAACCTAAGACCTTGTGTGTTTTGTTTATGTAAATTGTTCGAACATGACATCATAGCATCATGACATCATTACACATATCATTTTCACTAACCATTTCAAGGATCTCAAGGGCCTGCGATACATGATTATATTGAACCAGACACCTATCAAGGGGAAAGTGGGTTTATTTTCCTTTAACCAGATGTCGTCAAAGACCAAAGCAGGATAACTTGAGTCATAGGCTAGGACCCACTCGACATGGTTAGCTTGATCCTCGTAGAAGGACATTCAACGATATGAAGTTCTTCAAATTAAACTTGCAATTGGAGTTAACTTCTAACATTTCTTATGTTTACCTCGCGAGATCCTTGAAAACATTGCATCTACATATCATGAATAATATCATAACAGGTTTTCTAATACAAGTTTCCTCATCTATTTACTATTTATTTCAGAATAAGATAGCCCTCGAATAAACTGTCAAGGATCTCTAAACTCAGCTTGCACAATTTCAAGAGACTCTTCTGAATCTGGCCAAAGGGAAACAAGAGATGATGGCACTTCTCACCACGAAAAAGAAGACTAAGAAGCAGGTTGTTATCCTCAACATGGTGAGAAGATTCAAAGGTCTTGCTCAACCAGTTCGAGTGAATGATGTTTCTTCTAAGGAAGACGACAACCAAGAGGAGGATCACAGAAGTTTCAGGGGTGAAGATAGAAAAATCAGGTTTCTGAGGATGAAGACTACTCCGATGAATAGTACCCTCCTGCGGATGACAAATACAAGTAGCTGGAAGATCGACTCAAAGCTGTGGAAATCCAGAAAGTGCCTGGATTGGATTTTAGAGAGCTAGGTTTGATCCCGGGGGTGGTCATCCCTCATAAATTCAAGGTCCCTATCTTTGATAAATATGATATGGGTCTCTTGTCCTAAACTTCATCTGAGGCTGTATGTTCAAAAAATCCAACCTCATACTGCTGACAGGAAATTATGGGTCCATTTCTTTCAAGAAAGTTTATCCGGTACTCAACTTGAATGGTTCTACCAGCTGGAAGGAATCAACGTTCACACATGAGAAGACTTGGCTATTGTTTCTACAAGCAGTATCAATATAATACTAACTTTCCACCGACTCGTGTACAATTGCAAAACATGTTCATGGGCTCGAATGAAGGGTTCAAGGAATATACACAAAAATGGTGGGACTTAGCTGGAAGGGTGAAACCTCCTTTGACTGACTGGGAATTGGTAGATATGTCCATGGGCACTCTGATGAGTCCATTCTTTAATTTGTTGATTGGGAGTTCTTCATCAGGGTTTACTGAGCTAATTTGGACAGGCGAATAAGTTAAAAGTGGTATCAAGAACGCAAAGATTCTTATGGCTACATCTTCTAATACTGTGAAGAAGTCATTCTTTGGTAAAAAAAAAACCAACGCTGTCAATGGCCAGAAGAGTCGTAGTAAAAATGACCGCCATCAGTTTGTGGGAGATGCATTGATCTCTAGTCCAGCGTCTGTTCAACAACAACAACAACATGGAAATCATCATAGGTCAGACGCTCCGAGGAGGCAGTTCACCAGGATTAACATGCCATTGGTTCAAGCATTGCAACATTTGATAAAGGCTGACCTCATAAGACTCTGAGATCCTTCCCCTAATCCCAACACATCCTCTCTTAAGTATAATCTAAATGTGAGATATGCCTATCATTCGAACAGTCCTGGGCATGACACCAACAATTATTGGCCCCTGAAAAACAAAATTCAAGATATGATTGATAATAAGGAAATTGAGTTTGACCCTCCTGAGACTCCGAATGTGATTACCGCTACTATGCCGAAGCATGACAAATGTATAAGTGCTATTGAAGATGTTTTGTGTGTTACCTCCGTAAGTGATGTGGTTACTCCTCTCTCAACAACCAAGAAGAATTTGCTACAAGCCGGTTTATTCTCGGGTTGTGTTAAAGAATGTTATTGTTGTGCAGTTCAACCCAATGGTTGCAGGTTACTAAAGGAAGGCATTTAGCGCCTGATGGATGAACATGTAATTTTGATTGAGAAAGTTCTGTATGCTGAGAACTTGTGCCGAGATTTGTCTGTCATAACTGGTACTCCTTTCAGGATCACTTCGAAAGGTCCCGTAAGGATTACTGCCAATCCAACAACAAGCTTTCAAGAGCATGAGCTATATGTAGTAATCTTGTAATCTCTCTATTAACATTTTCTCTCTATTTTTTATTCGATTTATTGATGTTGAACCATTGATTTGGTATCACAGGAAATATTCAAGAATCAAGAATAGACGTGTTTTGTCCTGGGTCAGAGGGGCTTTAGAAATGTCCAAAGATAACTGACACATGTAAACCTGAAAAGTTTTGTTGCTTCAATTTTGTTTTGTTCAGAATGTCAATTGAAAATTGCTAAATTTATTGATATTTCTTTATTTCTTTATAAGATCCAAGATGCCGATAACCAAATCGAGAAGGTATCCGTGCTACTACAAAAGCTAAAAGTATATCCATTATCTTCATCATTTAGTACTTTATAGTGAAACCACTGTTGAAATCATTGTTACTATATTATTGAAATGAATTATTCTATTCTTGATGATTAAACTGGAAAGTAAAAAGCAAGCTATGATGCAAGTATTTTTTATGCTATGAAATTATGAAATTATGAAATTATGACCTTCTCATTGAAATATGATATGATCTTAACTACTAAAACCCTATGCTTTTTATTCTTCATTGATGCGGAAAACGTGTGCATACAACAAAATGAAGAAGGTATAGTTCTTATCTTAATTTTGTTATTTGATGAATTTGCGGTATTTCCCTTGACGTTCCCACCTTAAAAGTTCAACATTTCCTCTGATAATATTGATTTCTTACAAGATGTGGTTTAATTGCATTATTTTAGATAGCTTGATTATTGTGGTCAAACCAAAGCAATCAGTGAAGGATGGGCATGAAAACGATGATGACGATGAAGATTTGGTATAATCAATTAAACAGTGTATAATGAAGTGATTGAAATGTCAATTTGACACTTGATGTCATGTTTCTATTTTTGCAGAAGTTTCAGCTTCCACAATCAGCAAGTCGGTGGAAAAAGAGGCTATACTATTTTCTACATGACACGTTGAAGTTTCCAAGTATAACTTTCATATATAGTATTCTCTTGGACACTTCTATTATTGTTTGGACCTTGGATATCTGAAATTTTTTATTATTTACCATGTTATATCAATTTGGCTTAGCATATGAGATATTTCTATGAATGTTGTGTCACCCTAATCTATTTGCTTCAGGAGTTGATGACAAAATTGATGTAAATTTTAGAGTTAGGGTTATTTGGTTGTACATTAACATATTTTGTTATTATAGGTCATGTAAAACCAAGAAGAAGTTGATGCTAACAAAGATATCAAGGATGCTTGGGCTGCAGCAAAGCACCTTACTAAAGAAGCACTTAACAGGAGAAGCTCAAATGATATCTCTTGCGTTGCTGCGAGGTTTCACTAATATGCAAAATAAATATTTGTAGATTTTTTATCTAAAAACTTTTGTGTATATATAGATAAATGTTGATATCCATTGAGATGTTATTCAGCTCAACATAAGTGTGTGATCTCTTTTTTTAAGTGCTTTCATCCAAATCAACTTAGATTGTGTGTTGTTTTGATGTAACAATTTCCGAAATATTAAGTATTTGGATTTGTTAATTGCCAAAGTAATTTGTATGAATATGCAAGAGACAAAGTAATTTGTATGAATATACAAGAGAGTTTTGATGTATGATCGCGACTTTGTGAGTCTTAAAGAATCTAGACCGCAAGTATACAGTCCTATCACATGTAGCTTTAAAGATTATCGAATCCCAAGGGACTAAATGTCGAACTACCGTTATCTTAGGTTACTACGAAAATCTAAGGCTAATAACATAATTAGTTGGGGTTTGGGAGCCTAACTGATTAATATCTAGTTTAGATTCAAGGGGGAGTATCGGTATGCAATGGCCGGGCTTCGGGGATTTATCAACTCGATGAACTAGTTCGGACTAATAAAATAGTTCTCAATAGGAGGGATTTGTTTGAAAACCCTCTTCTCACACTCTCGTGTTTATTGATTCAGATCCTACTATCAAACCTAAGTGAGTGCTCTCGCTGTTTCAAATAGAGTTTAAAAATAGTTTTTGAAAACAAATAAAACATAATTAACTTAAAAGCGCTCTCGCTGTATTTTAAGTTAATGCCCAATTATCACTGTCCAGTTATTATCTCAAACTCACGTTTTATTGATCCTAACTTCTATATGTATTTTACTCTCGTAACAAAATAGTTGGTTTTTAGAATTGATAATTGAAACCGGAAAAGTTACTCTTAAAAAGGAATTGATCAATCGGCGTTGCCAAAATCCCGTTAGCTATGTGACCTTACATACTGATAAATGAATTTAGCCTAGCATGTTAAACAATTTAGTAACAATGCAACATAAATAATTATCATCAAACAATTTAAATAAACATAACATTTCGAACAATCTTGACATTGATAAATAAAATACTTAAATTAAAGCTGACAATAATATGGCGGAATATTTGGCTCACTTCAAGTATCTCACAGAGATTGATGGAAAATAACTAGCGAAAATAAATAATGCGCAGAATATTTTTGGCAGAGTAACACTAAAATTAAAGAGAAGAAAAATGCATTCGAAAAAGGAAAAAACTCGGAGCCCTCGAACAAGAATTATGAGGCATTATTTATAGGCCTGGAGGTGCGTGGGGGTTGAGATATTTTCTCCTCCCAATTTCCCAGCATAACGGTCGTTACTCTCCTCTCTTCAAGGAGGATGGAACGGTCGTCATGACCTATTAAAACGGAGAAGGCTGCAACGGCCGTTGTAGGCCAAGTCTTCAGGAAGGGCTAGTTGGCAAGGGTGTAACGGTCGTTACACCTAGGCAAGGAGAGTGTAACGGTCGTTACACCTTGGGCTTGGGGAAATTTGGGCCTTCCTTCATTTATTCTTCAGGGCCTTTTTACTTATGATGCGCTTTGTTTTGTCATACACCCCATAGCTTCATAATTGTTCATTCTTTATGTGAATTTAAGCATGATTGACCCGACTTTTCCCGACTTTCTTTGCATGTGTCTTGTAACAGCAAATTCCTGAAAACATAGAAAATACCGGCATAATACGAATAAAGAATAATAAAGGTAATTAAAATGCGGATAAAATTCATATAAATTAACCTAAATATTCTATACATTTCCGGGTTATCAAACTCCCCTACACTTGAACCTTTGCTTTCCCTCAAGCAAATAATATAGTAAAAAAATTTTAACGCGCGGTCTCTGACATAATCGCATGACACGAATGGAATCGTACGTGGTTAAGGGGCGATACATTAGAAAGGTGGAACTAGGTTCCGACACTAATGATACAGACATGACACAAAAGCACATGACATGGTCAAAATCCTCCATCCTATGCAAACTCGTCCGATTTACGCTTTCATTGCTTGACCTAATTCTTTTCGTTTGGAATCAACCGCTTTCATTCTAGCACAATCACATTAAGCCCTTTATCTTTCACATGCACATAGTAGAGTAGCCGGTTAGAGATTCCGGTCCTTTATGCACGAGTTTCTGGTACGCAAGTTGGTAACCCTTGTTTCTTTTCCAGATTATAAGTCTCGGGGGATCTAACCGTAGTTCGCCCTACCAAGTTCAGCACCAGATACCACCGAACATGCTTACAATTGGTTATTACATCAGTTATTGTAGGTACCGCATCTGTTGGATTAAATGACTTGGTGAGGGTCACCTAACTTTGTTAGCGCATTCCCTATTATATTTTGATGTTTAGCAATTTTTTTTCTTTACTGATATTTTTTCTGATTAGGACCAGTCACTTATATTCATCGGCTCCCTACGTAGTTTGTGGATAAGACGGTGCTGACTGCTAGTATAAACTACTCGGGTCGATCCAAAACTAAAACTTAAGGCTTTGGTATCATAACCACTCAAACTGATTTACATAATTTGGAAGATTTAGGTGTCAAGGCGGTATTAATTTTGTCGAATCAACTTCAAAATTTCTAACGTAGCCTAATTGTGAGCAACCTATATACTTTTCGAATGTACCGAGCTAATGCGTCGAGTAACAAAAATTTTATGGTTCAAGATAAGTGTTGAAGTACAAATAACTTACGGAAATTAATTTTTTTATTTTATTGAATGTAAAGGGAAATAACAAAAATTCGAATAACTTACTAGAAAAGTAGAAAACATAAAAAAGGTTTCCTAACTCCCCTACACTTGAACTGAGCATTGTCCTTAATACGAAAAATAAAGTCAGAAGATAAAATGAATAGAAAACTTAAAGAAATAATAGAAATATAAGGAATAAAGAAAACAAAGATCACCCCTCATTGCTATTTCTGACGTCTCTGCTGGATGATGCTTCACCTCGTGCCCTTCCTCCACGTGTTCTTACTCCACCTCTTCTGGGTCTAGGAGGTTCTTCGCCAGTGTTGTAAACATAAGCATGCAAGACTTCAACACGGAATGATAGCTTGTGCATTTCATCAATCAAGTTAGAAATGTCGCGATGGTTCTGGTAAGCGTTATCGCGTTGATCGTGATGCAGCTCTTGCATCATTTGCATCAGTTCTTGTTGTCGTTGATCTTGAAGTAAAAGTGATGCATAAATGGCTTCAATGGTGGACCTCTCAGGATCATTCCCCACTTGCTCTTGTTGTAGCCCTTGTTGATTTACTTCAGGTGATGCATTTTCTTCCCCTGCTTGATTATTCTTCTCGTGTGCTCCAGGGGCAAGTGCTTGCAGATCATAAATCTAATTTGCAGCAATGTCAATTCTGGTAATATTTGGATTTGGCAGAATAATACCTGGGACGACCTTGTGTTGGACCATCAGGTTGTACCTTCCATCCCTTCTTTCTTTTACAATATGGCCAAATTGGAAATACTCAATATCAAGAAACTCATCGGTCCAAAAAGGTAGTTGAACTAACCTGTTTTGCAAATTTAGATAGTTGGCAATAGCAATGACAAAACCTCCGATGCAGAAAGGTGATACGCTGGTGATTCTTGATAATAGAGACTGGATATGGCTTAGAAGGAATGGAGCAACATTAATTCTGAGATCGGGATCAAGGGTGTAGTGCAGAAAATACATCTCCCTTACGTTCACATTATTATTGTTCGCTCGCCCGAACACTGTGTTGGCTAGAACACGATGGAAATAGCGGATGCACGGGTTATGGATATGAGTGGATAAAAGTTCGACCCAGTCGTTTACCTGAGTACTAATTAAATGCTCCCACATTTCAAACGATCTTTCCTTCCAATCTTCTTCAGGAGGAATTCTATATTCCACACCTGCACCATGGTAGCAGTGGAGTATCTGACTCAGAGTCTCTTGATTCATGGTGTACTCTGTGTTGAATAATCTGAAAGTCGTTGCGCCGATTATATACTGACCGGCTTCCGGAGTAGAAGGTGTTTGGTATGAAAAAGAGCTCAGGAAATCCAACGTGAGGGATTCATAAGTTGGAAGATTCATAGTGGCAATGTAATGTAGACCAGATGCATGGAGCATAAATTGCACACTTTCAAGCAATCCCAAATCGCGTAGACAATCTTTATCAATATAATTTGTTGGAACTATACCCCTCTGATGAAACCTTCGGTAAAGTTGTTCTTGACGAACTTCGTCGACTCCATTTCTGAATACCAAATTAGTGAGGTCTGGTTCCTCTATTTCATCTTGAGCTCTTCTGGCCATTTTGGAAGGGTAATGGAAATGATCAATTATGAGGTAGAAGATTTGAAGAAGGTTGTTGTGATAGAAATGATCTCTTCTAGAGTTTATATAGAGGTAAGGATTTAATGGTGAAGAAGAGATTAATGGAAATATTGAATGGTGTGTGGAATAGGAAATAAAAGTTTGAAATGAAAATAAATAAGGTGCAACGGCTGGAAGTTTGAAATTTGAAATGGGACGAGGTGAAGGAGGTGTAACGGTTGTTACACCTTGTACAAGACCTTGTAACGGTCTTTACAAGCATGGTTCCCTAGAAGAAGAAAAAATAATCACGCGTCTGCTGTGGTCTGCAACGGTCGGCATGCAAGGCAGCTTCATTGTTTGACCGGGGCATGGCAGTGTTGTGTCACTTCATGTCTAGAGGGAATAATTAATTTAAAATGCTAGGAGACAATGAAGTGACAATTGGGTGTAATGCATGTTTAATTTGGGGAACAACAATATAGTATCATCATAAAATAAAATAACTCAATGAGGAGTAAAAAAAGTATGAAATAAATAAATAAATAATTCCGAAAAATAAATAAATATATAAATAAATTAGAATAAATTCAACTAAAAAAATTTGATGCTGGAGTAAAACTAAAAACTGAATAAACACTCCTCCCCTACACTTGGAGAAAACAGTGTCCTCAATATTCTAAAGTCATAGATCAGCCACCTCTAGAATGCAACATGTGATCTATATTTGTCGTAACAAGATCCATAAAACCATATAAATCTCGATGGATGGTAGTAATATCAGAACGAATATCAACAAGCTCCGTCGTGATAGCATCCGTAGCAATATCAGTCTGAGGAATACGGACAGCAGCAGCAGCTGGGGATGATGGTGGGTCGCAAACTGGATGGCGGTTAAGAGGAGGAGGTGTCACAGGATCAAATTCTCCTAAACCTACTAGAGGATCATAATAATTGGGTGGTGTCAAAGGATCAGACTCTTCTTCTTCTATGTCATTCTCAACTATACCCTATAGGTCATAAATCCAATTCTTCCTATCATGCACACTGGTCCGTGCAATGTCAGGAAGTGTGAAGTGGTATACCGTCTCATGAAGTATCAGTAAATGAAACTGATTCGGCTCTAAATATCTGATCATCCCAACATTAAAACAAAGAGTAAGGTCTAGCGAGGTAAAATTACTAGCAGGGGTCAGACGAGACAGAGGATCTCTCAAAAATAGGGCTTTAGCGATCATAGTCACTAAACAACCAACACAAATCGGGCCACGAGGAGCCTGGGCTATACTCAGGAGGCGAGCAATCATAAAAGATGCACCAACTACCAGTCTGGACTGAAACACATAGAACATGATAAACAACTCTTCATTAGACAATGAGGTATCATTATGAGGTTTTCCAAATAGGGTAAACACCAGAATCATGTGGAAATACCTAATAGCGGGGTTATGAATCTCTGAATAATGCTTAGGAATAGAGATCTCATGTCTCAGATCAGATATCTCTCTCAAAAAATGGTCAAGCTGGCTGTCCACATACTTGTCATCTGGAATAGCAATGACAACATCAGCACTAACCGGGAAATCCAGTAAAGCAGCAAGTTCACGGATGGTGAACCTGTGAGTGAAACCAAACAATCTAAAGGAAACCAAACCTCTGGCCAACCCTAAACCAATATCAGGGTTGTATTGCAATGAACTGAGGAACTCCAGCGTCAGGTTGCGGTAGGTAGGTTGCTGATGATGAATAAAATAATCCAACCAATCTGGTTAAACATGAAGCGGACACTCTCCCTGATTCCTAATGCGGACAATGTGGCGTCGTGCACAAATATGGTGGGATACATCTCTCTCTGAGCTAGCGTCTCATAACACTTCTGCTGAGCATCACTCACGAAGGTAACAAGCATAGTGTCAAAAGAATCCATAGCATAAATCAGTGAAGGAATAGAAATGTGAATTCTGTGGTTAATCTGAAAATAGTTTTAAGTTAGCATCGGCCTAATTCCTAAAAAAGAAAAAAAAAAGAAAAAAAAAAGAAAAAAGGAAAATTTTGTAAAATTTTAAGAGAAACAAAAAAAACTGTTAGTAAATAAAATTTTAATAAAAGGGTGGGTTGCCTCCCACAAAGCGCTTTGTTTAACGTCAAAAGCTCGACCTATATTGAAAATCGAAAATCTATGTTAGTGACTCAGCCGGCAGCTGGATAAATCTCAAACTAGCTGAGTAATCCCTATTCTCGATGCAATGGTAGTGCTTCAAACGCTGCCCGTTTACAATAAACGGATCGCTGGCTTTTCCTTTGATTTCAACAGTGCCGCTTGAGAGTACTTTAGTAATTTCAAAAGGTCCTGACCATCTAGAGCGAAGTTTCCCTGGAAATAGTTTAAGTCTAGAGTTAAACAAGAGTACTACATCGCCCTTATTGAATTCTTTCCTAGAGATGCGTTTGTCGTGCAATTTCTTAGTTTGCTCCTTGTAAATTTTGGCATTTTCGTATGCATCTAGCTCAAGCTCTTCCAATTCATGGATGTCTATAATTCTCTTTTCCCCAACGGCTTTGTAACTTAGGTTCAGGGTTTTGATGTCCCAATAGGCTTTGTGTTCCAGTTCTACGGGTAGATGGCAAGATTTACCATAAACGAGTTTGAAAGGCGTAGTTCCAATGGGTGTCTTGTATGCTATTTTTTATACCCATAATGCTTCATGTAGTTTAGACGACCAATCTTTCCTAGATGTGACAACAGTTTTCTCAAGTATTTTCTTAATCTCCCTGTTAGAGACTTCCACTTGCCCGCTTGTTTGTGGGTGGTAAGGTGTTGCTACGCGGTGTCGGACTCCATACTTTTCTAAGAGTTTATTGAAAATTTTGGAAATGAAATGAGAGCCACCATCACTGATGACTAATCTCGGGACAACGAATCTTGGAAAAATTATGTTTTTGAATAACCTAATGACTACTTGTGCATCATTTGTTGGAGAGGCTACAGCCTCTACCCATTCGGATACGTAACCTACTACCACTAATATGTAATTGTTACCAGAAGATGATGGGAAAGGTCCCATAAAGTCAATTCCCCACACGTCGAATATATCTACTTCTAGGATACCCCTTTTAGGCATCTCATTGCGCCTAGATATGTTACCAGTGCGTTGACACCGATCGCATTTTTTAATTGCAGCATGGAAATCTTTCCATAGACTGGGCGAATAAAGGCCAACTTGTAGGATTTTTACACAAGTCTTTGAGGTGCAATCATGTCCACCATAAGGGGCTTCATGACAATGAGATATGACGCTCTCTATTTCACTCTCAGGAACACATTGACGGAAAATGCTATCGGGGCCTCGCTTGAATAGTAAGGGCTCGTCCCAATAATAGTGTTTGAGATCGTGAAAGAATTTCTTCTTCGGTTGATAAGTTAAATCAGGTGGAATGACTTTTGCTGCTAAGTAGTTGACATAGTCAGCATACCAGGGCAGTGAAATTTGAGTGGATACTGCTTCCAATACTTCAATTGTCTTATCCTTAATGCAAAATTCAGGGCATTCTTTGTTTGATCCTATCTGGGGTACCAGGTGTTCATATGGAAGATCATCATTAATAGGTATCTCTTCAGGTTTAAGATTTTCCATCCTAGATAAATGGTCGGCCACAAGATTTCCAGATCTAGGTTTGTCTTTGATTTCCAAATCAAACTCTTGTAAGAGTAAGACCCATCTTAATAATCTTGGTTTAGCATCTTGTTTATCTAATAGATATCTGTGATCGGTAGAAATAGAACTGACTGTTTTGGAATGCTGGTTCGCGAAATGTCGTGGTAAGCAAGAGTCGCCACCGTCTTTTATATTCTCCAACATGGAAAGGACAAAAGCACAGCAAAATTCCTTTTCGAGACGTTTCTCGGTTCGGGAGGTAGATTTATAAAAAGGGAAGGTGTTAGCACCCTTTCTATCCGTGGTTATCCACGGGCTCTTAGGTACTTGCTCACTATGTTTTCAAAAATGTTTGCTTTTCTTGTGTTTGTGGGTTTTGAAAAAGTTTGTGTTTGAAAACTTCTAGGTAACTCTTGCATCAGTCCTCAAGAGTGTATGAAGTGTTTGTTTGAAAACTTTTTGAAAGTGTAGGTGCGAAAAGATGTTTTTGTTGTTTTGAAAGAGCAAGTACCCAGGAGAAATCTACCTACTCTAAGGAATTAGGCTGTGTAAGAGTCCTTTAGACAGTACTATCCCACTATTGAGAAGTAGGTAGCACCGTCGTCGGAGTTATTCGGGTCAATTCGATTATAGGGACATGTGTGGTCACCAAAGAAATAGTAGGACGCCTTAGCGGTAACCCTAATGTCCTAGATCCTTTTTTATCTGAGGCAACCGTTTCGAGGCAACTTGGATCTTTAGACAAGAGGGCGACCTCTAAGACACCCTATACTCAATGACCACGTCGAGGCAACCAAGTGAGGCGTACCCTAGGAGTGGCATGTGCAAATGTGTCAATTTTCAGTTATGTTATCTTTGTACATGTTGTGGTGAGCTACGGTTGATTTTAAGTTAAGATGGATCTTGTCATGCATAGCTTATTAGCATACATCTAGCAGTTAATGGTTGCGGAAATTAAATTGCGGGAAATTAAATCTAAACTATTACAAGGCGTCGGGTATTTACATCGCCAAAAACAAACCCTTTAATTTAAATTGCGGAAAGTAAAATAAAGCAATAAATAAATAAAGTCCTAATTAAAGTTATTACATTCTGGAAGCAAGTACAATAATATGGAAAAATGGATCGCGTGCGGGAAATTAAATCGGATGCGAGTTTTTTGGGGTTTTGACCCTTTTTTGAAAGAAAGTGATTTTTTTGGTTATTTTTGAATTAAATGGAATTAAATTAAATGAACAATTAAATTAATAAACTAATTAATTAATTAAAATATTTTTTAGTTTTTTAAGTCTTTAATGAAAATAACAATAAAAAGAGATTAAAAGTCAAAAGAAAAACCCTAATTCTAATCTATTTTATTTATTGGGAAAAAAGATTAAAATTAAACCTAATTAATAAGAAGACTAAATTAATTAATTTACGTTTGTTTATAAAATAATAATTAAAGGGTGAAAATAATAAATAATATAAATAATATTTACATTTTAATGGTCTGAATTTATTATGAAAATTAATTAAGCTAATTAAATAATAATAATATTAATAATGAAAATAATTAGTTAAAAGAAAATAAAAAGAAAAGCAATTAACCAGGGGGTGTTGACCCAATAATGGAGGTGAAGCCTGGAATTTTTGGCCCAATAATCACATAAGCCTGTTTGACTTTTTGACTTGTCTGCACGTTGCTTTGACTGGGAGTATGGTGTTCAGCACCTTATGGCCATTAGATCAATGCTTGAGGACACATGGCGTATTGCTGATGGAAGTTCATGGTGGGACGCTTTGGATAGCCTGCATAGGAACATGTTATGAAAAATAATACAAGGAATTTGGGGTGGACCTAGGAATCGAACCCAGGTCCCAATGATTCACAGCCACATCACCTTCCACTACGCCATTATGTTGCATCTGTTAATATAATGGATAATGAAAATAATATATAACAAGATCAATTATGCTGGAAACAAATAAAAGCGCGCATTATATTTGAATCGTCCAATAACATGTCAACAACTCATCATCGTCTTCCCTAAACCTGCAAAACAAAGGTTAGATAGCGGGGGTTTTTAACCCCCACAACCTGCATCAATGAAAAATAGCGAATAGGCGTGTGTGCAATATAATTTGTTCGCGAGCATGGATTCTGATTCGTCTGGTTGCAACGAATTCAACCATGGGTCTTAGAAGGCTTGATTTTTCCTATGCTGAAAAGCCCTAATCTGGAAGCTTGGAAAACCTAGAATTCGTTCATGGCAACTTCTGATTTAAGACATCTTAATCCAATTGACTTATGCCAAAAGCTTCCTATGATTGCTAACAACACAAAACAAACAAAAAATTATGTTAAATGCTCATGAATTGGATGTTACGATTTTGAATAAAAGTATCAAACCGTGAGACTGTTTGCAACGATTTCTTGAGCTTCAACGCTTAGTTTTGATTGCAATAGATTCCTCACACTCCCAGCAACGTATTTGAATCACTATAATGCCTTGAATTGGCGTGGAAAGTAGAATTCAGTTTTCAAGTTTCTTTGATATTTTTCAATGTTGCATATGGCTTTGTTGCAGAGTTTTCACGTGTGTGGCATTAGGTTTAGGTTATGCATGTATAGTTGAATGGAATTAGGGTAAATCTTGGTCCAAAAATCCATGGAATAATGGTTGGAATATTTGATTTTCAATCATATCTTTTTGCATATTTTTGATTGAAAAACCTTGCCAAATTGAGATATCCTTGCCCCCTTGATGTGTACACGAAATCTCCAGCACATGTAGGTCATATTTGCTTCATGAAAAGATTGCAAAACCATATCTTGATATTTTCCTACAATTAAATGAATTAATATTGATTAAAAATTCAATTAATTAATATAAAATAAGAAAATAACTCAATTTAATCTCAATGGGTCGTGCATAGGCCTTGGACAAAGTTTCAAGAAGGAATTTGAGGCCCATTAGCAAAAACAAGTTGTTTTGGGCAAAGTTGACTTTTGCAAATTCACAAAAATTTCCCAACTTCTCCAATGCATATCTTGCTCAATTTTGATCCTATGAACATGTTCTTGGACATTTTGGAAAGGTCTTGAAGTCCTCTAACCAATGCCTTTGGTCCCATGTCATTTGGATTTACCAATCTCAAGTTATGGTCTTTGACTTAAAGTACATTTTTGTTGACTTTTGAAATTGACCTATAATGTAGAAATTGATAACTTTTTGTGAGAGCATTTCTTGGACTTGGCATGTGAATATGAGTTGTAGGAAATGTCATCCCCTTCAAAATTAGCATTGGATGGGATTTTTCTGATGAACCATGAAAAAGTTATGCCTTGGTCAAGTTACAGTTGACTTTTCTACTGTCCAAAAATAACAACTTTTGCATCTTTGATGATTTTTGAGCCATGCTTGTGGAATCATGATCAAGACTTGATCAAATGATGATTGTGAGCTCAAAATAAGATGTTGACCAAAATTTTGACTTTTGACTGTAAAATGACCATTTTACCCCTGTAGTTGATTGTGAAGCAAATGGAGCTTTTGACTGTGCAATTTGACATTGTGAGTCTTGATACTTGACATGTAGATGCTTGACAATGCATATAGGCCTATGGGACCTGATTGAGCCATTGAAAACCCCAAATTCCTTGAAAGAACCAAAACCCTAATTTCAGCTGGCTTAGGAGGCATTGGGACTGTGCAATCCTTGAGAAATCTTGAACCATTTGAAGATGACTCTTGACCAATCATGAAGAATATGGGAGGGAAAATTTTGGGGTACAAAAGTTGCCCCTGTTCAATCTTCTTAGACCTGAGGATGTAGATTGGCTTGCGTGCCTTTCGTGATCCGAAGGTGGAAGATGATTGAACACTAGAGTGCCCAGAAATTTGCACTCGCATAGTGGAGTATCAGCAATGTGATGTCGGGAATGGGCTTACAGATGCCATTTGGAGATGTGTTGATAGGTAGTTTGAGAGAGCGACAACATGATATCGGAATCTGGATCGTATCTGAACTGTATCTGGGATCTGGATAAGTGACAGAATGACTTCCGTATCTGGAGTATATCTGCACTTGAAGTTGATAGTTGAATCTGAATGCGAAATAGAATGGCTTCTGTGTCTGGAGCATATCTAGTCTGTGTCTAATTACTGACATTTGAACGAGTAGTAGAATGACCGCCGTGTCTGGGGTATATCCATACTATATCTGAATGAGTGACAGAATGACATCCGAATCTGGATCGTATCTGGACTGTATCTGCATGAATCGGGAATAAACAATAGAATAGCGTCCGGGTCTGGAGCATCTCTAAGCCGTTTCTGAAAGGAAACTCTAAATAAGCAAAAGAATAGCATCCATATCTGGAGCATCTCCAAGCTATCTCCGAAAGGAAACTCTGAATAAGCAAAAGAATAGCATCCATACCTGGAGCATTTCCAACCTATCTCTGAAAGGAGACTCTGAATAAGCAAAAGAATAGCATCCATATCTGGAGCATCTCTAAGCTATCTCTGAGAAGAAATTTTGAATAAGCAAAAGAATAGCATCCGTATCTGGAGCATCTCTAAGCTATATTTGAGAAGAAATTTTGAATAAGCAAAAGAATAGCATCCATATCTGGAGCATCTCCAAGCTATCTCTGAAAGGAGACTCTGAATAAGCAAAATAATAGCATCCATATCTGGAGCATCTCTAAGCTATCTCTGAGAAGAAATTTTGAATAAGCAAAAGAATAGCATCCATATCTGGAGCATGTCCAAGCTATCTCTGAAAGGAGACTCTGAATAAGCAAAAGAATAGCATCCATATCTGGAGCATTTCTAAGCTATCTCTTCAATCTCTTCAATGTAGATAACCTTCCTGTCTGGTTTCAGGTATAGATCTATAATCAATCGTTCACAGATATGCCCTGGCTAGATACAGGTATCGAATCTGGAACTTCAAACTCTTCATGCAGATATGCCCTGGCTAGATACAGGTATCGAATCTACAATTAATCGCTCACAGATATGCCCTGGCTAGATACAAGTATCGAATCTGGAACTGCGACAGTTGATAGTAATCATCTTTGGATTGACCTTTTTCCTGAAAAGGCAAAACATCAGTTGTATGCAATGTCATGATGTATGAAATGCATGATGTCACGATGTTCAAAAATAAATGAGATAGTGTCGTATGCACTTTATCATGTATGTAAGAAGGAGATATGAAATGTGTATTTTCGTCAGGGAGAATAAATCCTTGACGAATGCCGGGAAGTTCGTTGAATCCTGGGCTGATGTTGAAGAGTAGAGTTCTTCGCTTCCGTTGGGGACGATGATTGTAAGAATAACCTGTAGGAGAAGATGACTCCGTTGGGGAATAAACTTGTTGGAGATATTACTCTGCGGGGAATTACTCTGTGGGAAGAGATACTTCACTGAGATTTTGATGATAACTCCGTTGGGGATTCCTATTGACAAATTTTGTAAAGGGGATTTGATGAACTCCGCTGGGGAATAGGAAGAACTTTGCCGAGGACGGTCTTTCCGTGGTAATTAGCTGAGGATAACCCAGTTAGGCTCTGGTGGGGGATAACCTTCTGAATAAAGTCGGGGAGATGCTTTTTCACTCTGCGGGGGATAAGCTTTCAGAATCTACTGGGGATAAGCTTCCAGAATCTACTGGGGATAAGCTTCCAGAATCTACCGGGGATAAGCTTCCAGAATCTATTGGGGATATTGATTCAACTCTCCTGGGGAGAATTTTAGGGAAATGGCTCCACTGGGGGTATCCTGTATTCTGCCGGGGAACAATCTTATATTTCCGTTGAGGAATATTAAGAGTGCCGGGAATGCTTGCTGAGGAATATCTTTATACTCTGCTGGAGAATATTAAGATCTTCTGGGGAAACCCAACTTTTTCAGGACTGATGGTAGACTAACTCTGCTCGGGGAGAGTATTGCTGATTTGTTGGGGATACTGTCCCTTTTTTAAGGCTGATGGGAGGCCAACTCTGCTTGGGGAGAGTATTGCTGAATCTTGTCTTACTCTTGGGGAGTGAAGATATCTTGGTCATATTCTTCGGCCGAACATACCTTGTACCTGGATGACAGAGCCGCTTGTACAGTTCGGACAATTCTTATTGCCCTAGTTTCCGCGGGAGAAGGTACCTGTGGAGGTGCTTGACAACTTCCGATTGACAAATCTTCTTCTGGTAGGCAAGTGACGAGATGACGGGACATAGTCGTACGCTTTGATCCCTAATTTTTGCCTAGACCGCCCTTCCGGGTTTTCAGTCCATCGGGATACCCCTTTTTGCCCAAGCCGCCTTTTCAGGTTTTCGACTTGCCGGGTGTATAAATTTTTTCATTTTCATCCTTTATTTTTGCCCGAACCCTTTTGGTTCGCCGGGAAGCCCTTATTTTTGCCTAGGTGTGTCAACCTAGCGGGTCTTTGATTATGCGCAGTATTTTTTTCCGACTATGTCCATGCTCTCAGGATGTAGGGAGTTGTCACTGTCAGTAGTGTTGTGTTGCCATACTACCAGAAGATCTTTGATCGCACAAGATTCGTTGCTGGAATTCATGTCCAATGCCCCAAGTAACTCAGTTGGAGATTTTCCCCTGGCTATCTGGCATTTTGAGAGATTCCTTGAATCTTGACTTAACTGCCCCAGATGATGGATAATGCTTATGTCTGCCCCTTGATTGGAAGTGCTTTTGTTCATTAGATATTCTTCGTGCGAATTTCTATGCTGTTGGAACAAATAATCATATGCAAACAATATTATTTTATTTTAAGAATGCAAAGCTAATGTCTGTTTTGAAGTTTTTTTAAAAATGCAGTTTTCAATAAAACAAGTGAATTTTTGTAAAATGTGATGTCAACTCGGGATTTCACAGCGAGCCCTACAGGAGTCAGGATACCTTTTGTAACAGTATGCTTTCGAACTAACCCATACTTCAGCTAGGACTTTTAAGGGTTATAACGTGGCCTGGTTCACGGTTTAAGAAACAAAGGATAAAGGCTCAAAATTTATTTGTACCCACCCGCTCTTCGTGATGTTCTTCAAACCTAAACTCAGCTGATCGTGCGTTAGACCTTGTTTGAGTCTTTGCTCTGATATTCCGGTGATGGTTCGGATATTGACAATTTATTTTGAATAGGCAGTCATTTTTTTTTGTTGAGGGTTTGTAGGACCTCGTTCTTTTGATTTTGTTATCCCTATTTTTTGCCTGAACTGTTTCTTTTGTGATTACAGTCAGCGGGAGGCCCCAGTTTTGTAAGTCTTCTTCATAGGTTTTGACTTATTGGGCTTTTATTTCGAGAGACAATGACTGTCTGTCCTTACGATTATACGGAACCATCACTGTCTTTTGTTTTGGAAGGACTTATTTGATTCCATTCCTTGTGCACCTGGATCAACTGAGAAAACTACCCTGCCCCAGGTTATGATTAAGGGTTTTACTTTTTGAAAAGAAAAACTCCAACTTCTTTGGCTCAAAGGGGTTGACGAGGGATTATCTTCCTTATTACTCCAGTGTTTAGGATTTGAAACAATGCCTGTACCTCATCAGCGGGGTCTGTTCAAAAGCATACTGTAGATATCGTGGTATCATTTTCGTCATCCTCCCTCAAGAGGCTTAGAATTTTCTAATCGAGAGTTGAACATCAAAAAATGAAAGCAATTTTAAGCATAGTGCACACAATTACTTCAAAACAGACATGTGTAATGCATTAATGAAATAAAAGAGTTTGACATGATAATTGTTTGAATAAGCAAAGAAAAATACAGCTTCAGAATTCAAATGAACAAAAGTCTCTCAATCCTAGCCATGTTTTGGCAAGGGAGCAGTGATCACATTAGGAGTCTCAGAAGGCTCGAATTCGATCTCCTTGGCGTCAATCATATTTTGAATCTTGTATTTCAGCGCCCAACAATCGTCAGTATCGTGCCCCGGGCTACCGGAATGGTAAGTGCACCTTCCATCTGGGTTATAGTTTGGGGAAGAAGTCTTGGGGTTCGCAGGAGGGTTTATCACCGTAATCAGATTCATCTTCAACATATGCTGTAATGCTTGTGACAATGGCATGTTGATGTTGGTGAACTGTCTTTTAGGCTCGTCCGGCCTTCGTTGATTTCCCTTTTGCTGTTGTCAGCGTGGCGCAGAACCAGAGATCAGGACTGCCCCTACGTGTTGGTCACGACGACTCTTTTGACTGTACGCAGCATTAGACTCTTTCTTGAATGGTTTCTTCTCAGTGTTCGAGGAGTCACCCTTTTGTATCTTCCCAGACTTGATACCAACTTCTATTCTCTCACCAGTCAAGATAAGGTCTGTAAACCCTGCAGAAGAATTCCCAATCAGATGGTTGAAGAACGGACCAGACAGGGTCCCCAAGAACATATCCACAAGCTCACGGTCAGTTAAGGGTGGCTGCACCCGTCCAGCAAGGTCTCTCCACTTTTGCGCATACTCCTTAAAACCTTCACCCGTCCCTAGTGACATACCCTGGAGTTGGGTACGAGTAGGAGCGAGGTCGGAATTATACTGATACTGCTTGTAGAACGCAGTAGCCAAGTCCTCCCAATTATGAATGCTGGCTCCATCCAGCTGATAGAACCATTCAAGTTGAGTCCCTGAAAGACTATCCTGGAAGAAATGGATCCATAGATTCTTGTCAGCAGTGTAAGGTTGGATCTTCCTTACATATGATCTGAGATGCAGCTTAGGACAGGAGGCCCCGTCGTACTTTGCAAAAGCAGGTGCTTTGAACTTGTGGGGGATCACCACCCCAGAGGATAAGCCTAGGTCTCCAAAGTCCAACCCGGGCACATGTTGAATCTCCATAGCACTTAAATGGTCCTCCAGCTGTTTGTACCTGTCCTCAGCAGGGGGTACTGTTCATCATTGTAGTTCGTCTCGTTGTCGGAGACCACAGGACTAGGAACCCTTCTCTCTTGGGGACTGTCTTTCCCTACAGATGGGGTAGTCAGCTCAACCTCATTTTGTGATCCATTCCCAGATCTGCGTCTAGTGTTGAACAAAACAGTCCTCTTCTTCTTCTTCTTCCTCTCTTTCAGAAGCAGAGTCTTCAAATCCTGTTGACCATGGGCTAGGCTCATAACCAACTCCTGGAACTGGGCATTCTGGGCCTGGAGGGCCTTGATAGCTTGTTCAGTGGATGGTTCAGGATTCATGATGATTGCTGAAATAAACAGCGAAGAAGATAAGTGACCTGTAAAAAGGGTACCTGTAATGCAATGATATGTATGTATATGTATGCAATGTTTTCAAGGATCTCGCGGGGTAAACAGAGAAACTTGTTAGAATTTGAATCCGGTAGCTTGATTGAAGGAACTTCATGTTGTTGAGAGTCCTTCTTCAAGAGTCAAAGCTCACCATATCGAGTGGGTCATAGCCCCTGACTCAAGTCATCATGTTTTGATCTCCGAACAACCTTGGCTAGAGGAAAATAAACCCCCTTTGCCCCTTGCTAGATGTCTGGTTCATCATGACCTGCATCGCAAACCCTCGAGATCCTTGAAATGGATTAGTCCTTATGCAGGATGTATGCAATGGTATGATGGTATGATGGTATGCTATGCGTGGAGTGATGTAAGTAAACCCTGTTATAAGCCCAGATTAAGGATTGTAAACAACACCTGCAAGGAACTCATGTGTCAGATAACAAGAACATGAAAGTAGTCAGTTTTGAAGGCACACAAGTCACACAAAAGATCCCTTAGATTTCAGGCTAGCATGAAGTTTAGGTACTACCCTCTTTCAGTTTTGTTGGTTAAGACCTGTCCTAGAAAATAGTAACCGGGTTCTAGAGGATCTCAATATCACTGACTACCCTCAATCGGTCATAACTCCAGCATCGCAATCTTTTCTTGCGGCCAGAACCATCGCGAGAGTTTAGCCTCAATGAGTGTAGCATACTGCTACTGTTCTATGGCCAAGTTGGGTCAATTTAGGGTTCTAAGGTCGGTTGGTGCTTAATGACTCCTTAGAAGGCCCATATTCTCCTCATTCCAACACAAGGGATATCGGTACAGACCAAGGTGTCACACCAATGTAGCCACTGATTCACCCGTGTCGGTCTACGCCAGACATGTCCCTCACAGTTTATAGCTACCTAAAGGGTATTCCCCAGATCCGGGTTAGGATCTATGAAACTCCGATGCAAGCCCACAATATTAAAGCAAACAAGGCATACAATTGAAAACATAGCATGATCTAATCCTAAGGTACACCTCACTTATAAGTGTCCCCAGCAGAGTCGCCAGTTCTGTGATCGGTGGAAATAGAACTGACTGTTTTGGAATGCTGGTTCGCGAAATGTCGCGGTAAGCAAGAGTCGCCACCGTCTTTTATATTCTCCAACATGGAAAGGACAAAAGCACAGCAAAATTCCTTTTCGATATGTTTCTCGGTTCGGGAGGTAGATTTATAGAAAGGGAATGTGTTAGCACCCTTTCTATCCGTGGTTATCCACGGGCTCTTAGGTACTTGCTCACTATGTTTTCAAAAATGTTTGCTTTTCTTGTGTTTGTGGGTTTTGAAAAAGTTCGTGTTTGAAAACTTCTAGGTAACTCTTGTATCAGTCCTCAAGAGTGTATGAAGTGTTTGTTTGAAAACCTTTTGAAAGTGTAGGTGCGAAAAGATGTTTTTGTTGTTTTGAAAGAGCAAGTACCCAGGAGAAATCTACCTACTCTAAGGAATTAGGCTGTGTAAGAGTCCTTTAGACAGTACTATCCCACTATTGAGAAGTAGGTAGCACCGTCGTCGGAGTTATTCGGGTCAATTCGATTATAGGGACATGTGTGGTCACCAAAGCAATAGTAGGACGCCTTAGCGGTAACCCTAATGTCCTAGATCGTTTTTTATCCGAGGCAACCGTTTCGAGGCAACTTGGATCTTTAGACAAGAGGGCGACCTCTAAGACACCCTATACTCAATGACCACGTCGAGGCAACCAAGTGAGGCGTACCCTAGGAGTGGCATGTGCAAATGTGTCAATTTTCAGTTATGTTATCTTTGTACATGTTATGGTGAGCTACAGTTGATTTTAAGTTAAGATGGATCTTGTCATGCATAGCCTATTAGCATACATCTAGCAGTTAATGGTTGCAGAAATTAAATTGGGGAAATTAAATCTAAACTATTACAAGGCGTCGGGTATTTACATCGCCAAAAACAAACCCTTTAATTTAAATTGCGGAAAGTAAAATAAAGCAATAAATAAATAAAGTCGTAATTAAAGTTATTACATTCCGGAAGCAAGTACAATAATATGGAAAACTGGATCGCGTGCGGGAAATTAAATCGGATGCGAGTTTTTTTGGGTTTTGACCCTATTTTGAAAGAAAGTGATTTTTTTGGTTATTTTTGAATTAAATGGAATTAAATTAAATGAACAATTAAATTAATAAACTAATTAATTAATTAAAATATTTTTTTAGTTTTTTAAGTCTTTAATGAAAATAAAAATAAAAAGAGATTAAAAGTCAAAAGAAAAACCCTAATTCTAATCTATTTTATTTATTGGGAAAAAAGATTAAAATTAAACCTAATTAATAAGAAGACTAAATTAATTAATTTACGTTTGTTTATGAAATAATAATTAAAGGGTGAAAATAATAAATAATATAAATAATATTTATATTTTAATGGTCTGAATTTATTATGAAAATTAATTAAGCTAATTAAATAATAATAATATTAATAATGAAAATAATTAGTTAAAAGAAAATAAAAAGAAAAGCAATTAACCAGGGGGTGTTGACCCAATAATGGACGTGAAGCCTGGAATTTCTGGCCCAATAATCACATAAGCCTGTTTGACTTTCTGACTTGTCTGCACGTTGCTTTGTCTGGGAGTATGGTGTTCAGCACCTTATGGCCATTAGATCAATGCTTGAGGACACATGGTGTATTGCTGGTGGAAGTTCATGGTGGGACGCTTTGGATAGCCTGCATAGGAACATGTTATGAAAAATAATACAAGGAATTTGGGGTGGACCTGGGAATCGAACCCAGGTCCCAATGATTCACAGCCACATCACCTTCCACTACGCCATTATGTTGCATCTGTTAATATAATGGATAATGAAAATAATATATAACAAGATCAATTATGCTGGAAACAAATAAAAGCGCACATTATATTTGAATCGTCCAATAACATGTCAACAACTCATCATCGTCTTCCCTAAACCTGCAAAACAAAGGTTAGATAGCGGGGGTTTTTAACCCCCACAACTTGCATCAATGAAAAATAGCGAATAGGCGTGTGTGCAATATAAATTGTTCGCGAGCATGGATTCTGATTCGTCTGGTTGCAACGAATTCAACCATGGGTCTTAGAAGGCTTGATTTTTCCTATGCTGAAAAGCCCTAATCTGGAAGCTTGGAAAACCTAGAATTCGTTCATGGCAACTTCTGATTTAAGACATCTTAATCCAATTGACTTATGCCAAAAGCTTCCTATGATTGCTAACAACACAAAACAAACAAAAAATTACGTTAAATGCTCATGAATTGGATGTTACGATTTTGAATAAAAGTATCAAACCGTGAGACTGTTTGCAACAATTTCTTGAGCTTCAACGCTTAGTTTTGATTGCAATAAATTCCTCACACTCCCAACAACGTATTTGAATCACTATAATGCCTTGAATTGGCGTGGAAAGTAGAATTCAGTTTTCAAGTTTCTTTGATATTTTTCAATGTTGCATATGGCTTTCTTGCAGAGTTTTCACGTGTGTGGCATTAGGTTTAGGTTATGCATATATAGTTGAATGGAATTAGGGTAAATCTTGGTCCAAAAATCCATGGAATAATGGTTGGAATATTTGATTTTCAATCATATCTTTTTGCATATTTTTGATTGAAAAACCTTGCCAAATTGAGAGATCCTTGCCCCCTTGATGTGTACACGAAATCTCCAGCACATGTAGGTCATATTTGCTTCATGAAAAGATTGCAAAACCATATCTTGATATTTTCCTACAATTAAATGAATTAAATGAATTAATATTGATTAAAAATTCAATTAATTAATATAAAATAAGAAAATAACTCAATTTAATCTCAATGGGTCGTGCATAGGCCTTGGACAAAGTTTCAAGAAGGAATTTGAGGCCCATTAGCAAAAACAAGTTGTTTTGGGCAAAGTTGACTTTTGCAAATTCACAAAAATTTCCCAACTTCTCCAATGCATATCTTGCTCAATTGTGATCCTATGAACATGTTCTTAGACATTTTGGAAAGGTCTTTAAGTCCTCTAACCAATGCCTTTGGTCCCATGTCATTTGAATTTACCAATCTCAAGTTATGGTCTTTTACTTAAAGTACATTTTTGTTGACTTTTGAAATTGACCTATAATGTAGAAATTGATAACTTTTTGTGAGAGCATTTCATGGACTTGGCATGTGAATATGAGTTGTAGGAAATGTCATCCCCTTCAAAATGAGCATTGGATGGGATTTTTATGATGAACCATGAAAAAGTTATGCCTTGGTCAAGTTACATATGACTTTTCTACTGTCCAAAAATAGCAACTTTTGCATCTTTGATGATTTTTGAGTTATGCTTGTGGAATCATGATCAAGACTTGATCAAATGATGATTGTGAGCTAAAAATAAGATGTTGACCAAAATTTTGACTTTTGACTGTAAAATGACCATTTTACCCCTGCAGTTGATTGTGAAGCAAATGGAGCTTTTGACTGTGCAATTTGACATTGTGAGTCTTGAGACTTGACATGTAGATGCTTGACAATGCATATAGGCCTATGGGGCCTGATTGAGCCATCGAAAACCCCAAATTCCTTGAAAGAACCAAAACCCTAATTTCAGCTGGCTTAGGAAGCATTGGGACTGTGCAATCCTTGAGAAATCTTGAACCATTTGAAGATGACTCTTGACCAATCATGAAGAATATGGGAGGGCAAATTTTGGGGTACAAAAATATCTAATAGCTGCATGGTCAGTGTAGAAAATAATCTTTGTTCCCACTAGATAGGAACAAAATTTATCTAGTGTAAAAATGACTGCCAAAAGTTCCTTTTCTGTAGTGGCGTAATTTATCTGTGTAGAATCCAAAGTTCTACTTGCATAGTAAATTTCATGGAGTTTTTTCTCTCTTCTTTGTCCTAGGACTGCACCTACTGCATAATCGCTTGCGTCGCACATTATCTCGAATGGAAAATTCCAATCTGGTGGTTGCATTATAGGTACATATATGAGAGAAGATTTTAATCGTTCAAACGCCTTCAAGCAATCATCATCAAAGATGAATTCAGCTTCTTTCATTAAGAGGTTATTCAGAGGTTTAGATATTTTCGAGAAATCTTTCATGAAGCGTCGGTAGAAATCGGCCTGACCCAAAAAGCTTCGTATTTATTTTATGGTTTTGGGGGGTTGGAGACTTTCTATTACTTTAATCTTAGCTTTGTCTACTTCGATCCCCTTTTCAGAAACTATATGTCCAAGTACAATCCCTTGTTTTACCATAAAATGGCATTTCTCCCAGTTCAACATGAGGTTTACCTGTACACATCTTTCCAGTACCCTTTCCAGGTTTGACATGCATCCTTCAAAACTTTGCCCACATACGGAGAAGTCATCCATGAATACTTCCATGATGTCATCTATAAAATCGGTGAAGATGAACATCATACATCTTTGGAATGTTGCAAGCGCATTACATAATCTGAATGGCATTCGCCGATAAGCAAACGTACTATAAGGACACGTGAACATTGTCTTTTCTTGGTCATCAGGGTGGATTGGTATTTGAAAGAATCCTGAATAACCATCTAAATAGAAGTAGTAAGAATTCTTAGCCAATCGCTCAAGCATTTGGTCGATAAAAGGTAAAGGGAAATGGTCTTTTTGAGTTGCCTTATTTAGCTTCCTGTAGTCAATGCACATTCTGGCTCCACTCACGACTCTTTCTGCTATTTGTTCTCCTACTTTGTTTGTCGTGACTGTGATTCCTCCCTTCTTGGTGTAGATCACACAAGGATTAGAAGTTGTCAAGAAATTCATGTTCATCATCACTACGCCAAACAAGACTTTAGACAACACTTTTTTTAGCTTTAGATAGCACTTTAAAACATTATCTATTCCAGCGTTGCTGTAGGTAAAGACATCGCTTTGTTAAAAGTAAAAGCGCTGTTAAATCCCCCCTTTATGCAGCCCTTTTACTTTGAAAGCGCTGCTAAAGGCCCCCTTTAGCCAACACTTTTACTTTTAAAGTGCTGCTAAAGGCCCCCTTTAGTCAGTGCTTTTTCTGAAACAAAAAAAATAATTAAAAAAAGCCCCTTTAGGCAGTGCTTTTAATGTTAAAGCGTTGTCTAAAGCCCCCTTTAGGCAGTGCTTTTTTTAAAGCGCTGCTAAAGGCCCCCTTTAGCCAGCGCTTTTTCTGAATTTTTATTTATTTTAAAAATCCCCTTTAGGCACCGCTTTTAATGTTAAAGAGTTGTCTAAAGCCCCCTTTAGGCAGCGCTTTTTTAAAGCGCTGCTAAAGGCCCCCTTTAGCCAGCTCTTTTTCTGAAATAAAAAAATTTAAAAAAAAAAGAGCCCCTTTAGGTAGCACTTTTACAGAAAAGTGATGTCTAAAGGGGCTTTAGACAGTGTTTTTTAAAGCGCTGTCTAATGTCAACGAAATTTTTTATATAATCTTTTTGAAAAAAAAAGCACTGTTTGATATATACAATTTTATATGCACAGATTTTAACCATATTTGCACCAGGTTTTTATCATATTTTGCACCTGTATATACCATTACAAATTTCACCAGATTTTCACTAATATTAGAGCTTCAATCCAATAAAAAATAATACCAAAAGATACTATACATTTGCACCAATGTACTTATATATAATAATATTACTCTTGTACATATATACTTTTACAAAAAAAACAACACCATTATATATCAATACAAAATCTATTCATCTCTATCTTCTACATATGCACATATAACCTGGAACAACACCAAAATATCGTAATTCATACCATGATACAAACAAAATATATATAATTTACCACATTACAAACAACAACAAAATTGCAACACTTGAATATACTCAAAATTCTCATCAATTAAAAGTAAGATTACAATATACCTTATATAACTTCCGTCTCAATAATGTATTGACACCAATCCTCTTTAAGTTCATCCAACTGAGAACTTGAGTAATAAGCACACTTGAATTCATCAAAGTACTACATAATAATATAACATAGTGTGATACAGTGGGAGAACTGACTTGAGGTTTTGTATTTGTGTTTGCAAATGTTTCGGTTTAGCAAGAGTCGCCACCGACTTTTTGTTTTATCCAAAGGAAAGGTCAAAAAGCACAGGAAATACCTTTGAGATGTTTTCTTGGGTTCGGGGAGTAGATTATGAAAAGGGAAGGTGCTAGCACCCTTTTCATCCATGGTTTTCCATGGGCTCTTAGTTACTTGTTTAGATCACTTGCTTTTGCTTTTCAATTGTTTGAAATGGTGCTTTGTGTGTGGTTTTGAAAAGTGTTTTGAAAAGAGGCCATCGTTGTGGCAACCTTTGTAATGATTCTTGTTTGAATGTATACCAAGGTGTATTGTCTTTTGAAAAGATGTTTCAATGTTTTGAAAGTTTGATTTGGGAAATGTTTTGAAATTGTGTTGTGAAGTGTGTTTGAAAATAGCAAGGATGTTTTACAAGTTTTGATCAAGTAACTAAGAGTTGTCTACCCTATTTTACTCAAAGATCTTTCCTATACGTTTTTAACCCTTTTGACGGTGTTGTTTTACCATTGTATTTGGTAAACAACCTTGTATTAGGATGTTAAACGGGACAGGCGTGGATCATCGTATTGACCATGATAGCAATTGTGTTAAGTATTTTTAGCAAATTTTTCCGAGGGACTAGATCATTTTGTATAGGCAACCAAGATAGCGTCATCGAGGGACTATGATCTTTTGTTTTGTTTTCGTTTTGCCAAAATACTCAACATGCATAACATGGCCATTTTAAAGGCAACAAGTGGATGAAACCCTAGGGGTGCATGTGCATTGTGTTGTCAATTTACATGCATTTTGTCTTTGTATTAGTTAAGCTACTTGTTGATTTTGGATTTTCACATACAAACCCTAATCTCTAACCATGGCATAATTGAAAGCATAAATGCGCAAAATAATCTATACTATTACAACATTTGATATGGGAAGGGGGATACAATTTTTGAATGGGGAATATTTGCAAGATAATAAAACCCTAATATTTACTATTACATCCAAATTGAATAATTGGTACAAATAATAAATGAATAATATTAAAATAAATTAATTAAACAAATATACAAAATATTATGAATATGCAAAAGATGTTTATGTTTTATTTTTTATGTATGTAAAAAAATGTTTAGTGTAAAAAGAAAGAAATAAAAAGATTATTTTTATTTTATTAATTAAGTGTAAAAAACCCTAATTTTCTTTGAGGAAGTATATTTATTAATATTATTTATTTATGCACAATAAAAATAAAAATATATTCAAGTGTAAAAAATATATTAAAAAAAAGCATTATTTTTAATAAGGGTGGAAACCGTAGTTTTTTTGTTTTAAGATAATACATATTATATTAATTATTTTATATACAAAAAATAAAATATAAATATACATAAATATTTAGATAAATAATAGTATATGAGAAAAAATATTATTTTATAGGTATAAATGATAAAAAAATAAAATATATAATATTTCTATAATGTTTAAAAGTTTTGATTAAAAGTATATTCTACTTAATAATTATTTTCATGTCTAAAAAAATAATAAAATAATAAAAATAAATGTGAAAATTTATGAAAATATTTTTGGGTATTTTTTTATGTTTAGAAAATATAAAATAAAATCAGAAAATGAAAATAAATACAAAAATATAAAAGTGTAAAGAAATTGGGCCAGGGGGATGCATTCAGCAAAAGGGGGTGTCAAAAACAAAAAGCCAAAGCAAGCCCAGCCCACTGACTTCGTCTTCAACCTTTGTCAAGACAAACGCGCGCCTGGCTTCAAACACGAACAACCTGCATACGTGCTCTAATGCAAAAACCCATAACATCAAAGTTGTAGCATTTTTCAAGACGAATTCAACCATATAAGAAACTTGTCCTAACTCTCAAAGACCAAAGAGAATTTCTCTGGCCCTAAATCCAAACCTAATTTTTTCAGGAAGTTCATGGATCAAATTCTCTTAGCATGCTTAACTAAAATGAAAACTGAGCATATGTACAGCTTCATGGCTATGAATACTACATTTTTTATTCACAAACCTAAGCCTAATTATTACTAAATAGAGAGATAGGAAGTTGACAAAAAATTGTTTTAGTTGACTTCGTGTATGGCAGTGTGGAGCTTTTCAGTGAGGCCTGAGATGTTTGGGAGCTTGCTTGAACTTCCCCTGACCTTCCCCAATGCCTAGCTTGCCTTGAATGTGCTTGAACAAGCATGTAGAACTCAACCTGCACAAGCTGAAATCAAAAATGGAAAACCTTGTAAATGGAGTTACAGTTGGTGTTTAAGGGTTGGGTAGCTTGGATAGGTTATATGGAAGGTGTTTGAACCAGTTTGAGGCAAAACGCACGAGGGATTTGTGCTATGGAAATCAAACTGCAGGGAGTGCCCTGTTTTGCCAATGGAAGATGATTTTGTGCTATGGAAGGTTTTAGGGCTCAAAGGCTCGTGTTTCTGGCTCAAAGGGATGTGAGAAACTTGTTCCAAATGCTTTCCAAAGTTGGTTTTCTTAGATGTGTAAGTTGTGTGAATTTTGACATGTTTCTTGTATATGAAGCCAAAAACAAAACATGATGCAAGACAAGCCTGTACAGGCTATCTATCAACATGCACCTCATGCTCTCGGCCCCTCAAGTTGGTGGATATTGTGTGCAGTACAAGATCTTCTTCAAGGCTCAAGAGATGTGGTTTGACATAAAGCACTTTTGACAAAAATGGCAATGTTACCTTTTACCATTTAAGGATTAATTCTTTGTGTAATCCTCTTATGACCAAAACAAAGCCTTAGACCAATGGATTTGCATTTTATTATTGAGTGTGGAATGGTTTTGAGACCTGTAATCAAGTACAAAGCAAGCTGATTAGAGTTTGCAACTTGTATCACTATGAACATGCCATGGATAAAAAGTGAGTTTTTGCCAACTTCAAGCCTTCGATTCTCCCTAAACACAAATGAGTTTGGAGAGTTATTGGACATTTTTAAAAGCTTGAAACATGCTCTACAATCCATATTTGAAATGAAATTTGAGATTCCAAGTGGAACTATGTGAAAAATTTCCATGAAGATAGGCCAAAATCCTGCCTAAACTAGGGCAAAGTTTCACTAAGTTAAAAGTTTCATGGACCCTTGTTCCAAAAATCATAACTTGAGATCCAAGATTGTTTTTGGAAAACTTTGTGAATCAAAGTTGTATACTTTGTGGAGGACTACAACTTTCATGTTGGAAGTTTTGTCTGAATCCAATTTCATCATGGTGAAAATGTTGGGCAAAGTTGGGAAAAATTAAGAAAATTTCATAACTTAGAAAAATTCCAAGTTATGAAAATTTTCAATCTTAAACCCTAATTTGCAAAATTGGGTTTCTTGATGAACAAGTTTCATGTTTTGATACATCTTGATGAAAAATGACCCTTGGCACTTGATTTTGACCAAAAAGTCAAAGTTTGACTTTTCAGTGTATAGTCAAATTTTGATCAGTTGACTGAAAAATTCATCTGTCAATCCAATGCAATTGAGATCTTTTGAACTTTGTGAATAGGTCAAGATGATGCCATTGAGTCCTTGAATCCATAATTGAACCCAATTTGCCATTGGCTAGGTCAAAAATCAGAAATTGCCCTTGTGCAGTCAAAACCCTAAAAATGACCATTTTGCCCTTTTGATGATCTGATCAAATTTCTTGAGGAGTTGTAGTCCAAACTTGATCAAATGGTTCATATGAGTCTATAATGTTGATATGGATAAAAAATTATGAGGTTTGACTGTGAATTAGCCATAATTGACTTTTTCCCCAATACAGCTGATTTTTAGGTCAACTATCCAATTGACTGGGCAAAAATTTGATTCAAGGCTTGAAACTTGGTAAGGTAATCTTGTAAGTCCAACATGAAGTATGAAAGTCACTTTGAGCATTGAAAGTCCAAAAATCTCTGTGCAAACTCAAACCCTAATTTAGGTCATCAGTGCAAGGAGATGTCTTGAGCAGAGCAAAACCATAATCCTGTCTGGAGTTCAAGGAGCCTTGTGGGGGGAAATCTTGATAAAATGAGAGGGAAAATTTTGGGGTACAACAGCTGCCCCTGTTCAATCTTCTTGAACCTGAAGAGTTAGATTGGCGAGTTTGCCTTTCGTGACTCAAAGGTAAAAGAGGATTGGACACTAGAGTGCCCGTAAATTTGCACTCGTTAAAATGCAGCTGAGGGAATGGGCTTAAAAGATGCCATTTGGAGCTGGTATAATCTTGCTGAAGATGGGCTTAAAGATGCCATCCAAGATTGTTTGTTGAAAATCAGGAGAATGAACACCATATTGGTATCCGTATTTGGAACGTATCTGAATTGTATCTGGAGATTGGATTTGTATGAGCAAAGGAATGGCGTCCGTGCCTGGAGCGTATCCGAGCTGTAACTGCATTTGATTCTTGAATGATTATCAGAATGACTACCATGTCTGGAGTGTATCTGTATTGTATCAGAAATATGAAATCTGAATAAGTGACAGAAAGACATCCGTGTCTGGAGTATCTCTGGGATGGGGAATAGGTTTGAATGAGTGACATAATGGCTACCGTGTCTGGAGCGTATCTGGACTGTATATGAAGTTGAGATCTGTATGAGTAGCAGAATGACTTCCGTGTCTGGAGTGTATCTGTACTGTAACTAGGATCTAGTCAAGTGACAGAATGACTTCTGCGTCTGGAGTGTTTCTGAACCTGAAGTTGATAATTGAATCTGAATGAGAAATAGAATGGCTTCCGTGTTTGGAGCGTATCTAGTTTGTATCTGATTGCTGAAGTCTGAATGAGTAGCAGAATGAACTTCGTGGTTGGGGTGTATCCGTACTGTATATTGACTTGAAATTCTGGATGAGTAATAGAATGACCGCCGTGTCTGGGGTGTATCCATACTGTATCTGAAATAAGAGACCTGAATGAGTAGCAGAATTACTTCCATGTCTTGGAGTGTATCCGTACTGTATTTGAGATCTTTGAATATTTGTTAGAGGTAGCTTTTAATCTTATCCTGAAAAAGGTAAAATGTTAGCTAAAACACACAAAGTTATGTTGCATGACATGTATGATGCAATAAAATGTGCTTTATTAATATTTATGATATATGAATGTAATGGATGCATATGTAAGCCGATTAGCTGTCTTGCTGAGGAAAATAAATCCTTGATAGCTGGAGATAATAAAATCTTTGACTGCTGCCGGGGAAAATAAATCCTGGACCACTATTGAAGAGTATGTGTGTCTTCAAGCTTTGCTTAGAATACTTCTACCAGGGATTCCTGTTTTGTTGTTTGAGGAGAACTGCGCTGGGGAATACTTGAAAACTCTGTGGGGAATTGAGAATGAGAATCTTCATTCTGCTAGGGGAATTTGTACTGAGGAGCCAAGAACGAGAATCTTTGATCTGCAAGGGATTAAAAATTCTGACGAACTTATGCTGAGAGCAAAGAAGGCTCTGGCAACTTTGCTGGAGAATCAAAGATGAGAATCTTGATTTTGTTGGGGAGTAAAAACTCTGTGGGGAATAGTTGTATTGTTGGGGAGTAACTATCCTGCTGGAGAGTAAGCTCAGGACTATAGGGAAAAGCTTATTCCTGTTCGAAAGAAGTTCAGGAGTCTAGGTTGTATGCCACTTTGAGAATGAGAATCTTCATTCTGTCAGGAATATTAGGAACTCGGGTTATATGCCAATCTTCCAGGGAAGCAAGAATGAGAATCTTCATTCAGGCGTTTGGGTCAGGAGGTTGGGAGTATGCCAATCTACCGAAGAAGCAAGAATGAGAATCTTCATTCAGGCATTTGGGTCAGGAGGTTAGGGGTATGCCAATCTACTGGGGAAGCAAGAATGAGAATCTTCATTCAGGGGTTTAGGTCAGGAGGTTGGGAGTATGCCAATCTTCTGAGGTTTTAAGGATGAGAGTCTTCATTCTGTTAACGGTATCAGGAGCTTGAGAGTATGCCAATCTTCTGAGGTTTTAAGGATGAGAATCTTCATTCTGTTAATGGTATCAGGAGCTTGGGAGTATGCCAATCTTCTGAGGTTTTAAGGATGAGAATCTTCATTTTGTTAACGGTTAACTATTATATGGTCAACGTCCAGGTTTCACAGTGTTGTATCGTTATCTGGTCAACATCCAAGTTTCACAGTGTTGTATCGTTATCTGGTCGACGTCCAGACTTCATGATACGAATTTTGGTGAGAAATTTATCGCATCTTTCCTGAAAGGTAAAGGTCAGTGGCATGACATATATCAAACAATGACGTTCTCAAAATAAATGAGATTGCGTTGTATGATGTCCTGATGTACGGATGTGTAATGTTTTTCAAGACAACCTCTCGCTGGGGAAAATAAATCCCGAGCTGGTGATGGAGAAAAGAGTTGGATTCTTCGTCTCTGATAGTGAAAAATCTGGAAGTGAATCAGAATAAATCATTGAGAGATTTATCTGAAACAACAAAAACCGGAATATCTTCCACTGGAATAAGAATCAGGGAGATCTTAGAATCGATTTAACTGGGCCAGACGAAAGTCTTGGAATATCTTCAACTGGAATAAGAATCAGGGAGATCTTAGTGTCGATCTGACTGAGCCAGAGAAGGTCTTGAATTAACTTTGACTGGATAAGAATCATAAAAATCTTAGAATCAATTTAACTGAGCCAGACAAAAGTCTTGGAATATCTTTAACTGGAATAAGAATCAGGGAGATCTTAGTGTCGATCTGACTGAGCCAGAGAAGGTCTTGAATTATCTTTGACTGGATAAGAATCAGAAAAATCTTAGAATCGATTTAACTGAGCTAGACGAAAGTCTTGGAATATCTTCAACTAGAATAAGAATCAGGGAGATCTTAGTGTCGATCTGACTGAGCCAGAGAAGGTCTTGGATTAACTTTGACTAGATAAGAATCAGAAAAATCTTAGAATCGATTTAACTGAGCCAGACGAAAGTCTTGGAATATCTTCAACTGGAATAAGAATCAGGGAGATCTTAGTGTCGATCTAACTGAGCCAGAGAAGGTCTTGAATTAACTTTGACTGGATAAGAATCAGAAAAATCTTAGAATCGATTTAACTGAGCCAGACGAAAGTCTTGGAATATCTCCAACTGGAATAAGAATCAGGGAGATCTTAGTGTCGATCTGACTGAGCCAGAGAAGGTCTTGAATTAACTTTGACTGGATAAGAATCAGAAAAATCTTTGAACCGATTTAACTGAGCCAGGCGAAAGTCTTGGAATATCTTCAACTAGAATAAGAATCAGGGAGATCTTAATGTCGATCTGACTGAGCCAGAGAAGGTCTTGAATTAACTTTGAGTGGATAAGAATCAGAAAAATCTTAGAATTCATTTAAATGAGCCAGACGAAAGTCTTGGAATATCTTCAATTGGAATAAGAATCAAGGAGATCTTAGTGTCGATCTGACTGAGCCAGAGAAGGTCTTGGATTAACTTTGACTCAACTGGATGATGAAGGAATCTTTGACGACTACTACTCCAAAAGGGGATGATAACCTTTACCTGTCGATCAATCTGCATATGTTATGAATGTTGTTGAAATGTAATTTTGTTTTGGAGAATAAATCCTTGACGAGTGTTGGGAAAATAAACCCATGACCGCTGGTCTTCTAGAGAGGTTATGAACTTCTCGAGGATTCTTGAATTTCTTTTCAGAAGGATTTTGGAGAGATTCGTCATTGCCCCTAGTATCAAATGCTTGTGGCACTGCCAGGAAATTTGGACTGTACGCAACCCTTTGATGAGATTTATGTTTAATGCCCCAAGTGATGGAGATGGAGACTTGCCCCAGGTTACTATGTGTTGTACCCCAAAATTTGCCCTCTCATGTTTCCCAAAGTCTTCCCCCTGCATGGTTGACCAGAAACCCTTGCCTAAGGAAAAAGAAAATTTTTGAGTGGTGCTTTAAGTACCTTTCGATTGGCATTCTGAAAGGCCCTTCGATTGGTACTTTGAAGGAGCATTTCGATTGGCATTATGGACGAGCATTTCGATTGACATTCTGAAAGACCTTTCGATTGGTGTTATGAAAGAGCCTTTCGATTGGCATTCTGTCAAGCTCTTCGATTGGCATTCTGAAAGAGCCTTTCGATTGGCATTCTGAAAGACCCTTCGATTGGCATTCTGAAGGAGCACTTCGATTGGCATTATGGACAAACACTTCGATTGGAATTCTGAAAGACCCTTCGATTGGTGTTCTGAAGGAGCCTTTCGATTGGCATTATGGACAAGTACTTCGGTTGGAATTCCAAAAAGGTCCATTCGAAGAAGCATTCAAAGGGTCCATTCGAAGAAGCTTTCGAAGAGCATTCGAAGGAGGCCATCAGCCCATTGGAAAGGGAGCATTCGAAGGAGACCATCAGCCCATTCGAAAGGGAGAATTCGAAGGCCAGCTGCATGTCATTCAAAATTCAAAAAGGGACAGGATCCCATGTGTTTAGCCAACGTTACAAACTCTCATTCATGGCTTTCAAACACATAATTAACGTTACAAATCCTCCTTCATGGCTGTCAAACACATAATCAAGGTCATTTAAACCTTTGTCTTCCTGCCCCCTCCACCCCCTCTATATAAAGAAATCACAAATGTTGCAAAAACATACACGAAAATATATACAGAAAAATAGAGAACTTGGAGAGACGCTGCCCAGAATTTTCCAAGCCAAAGCTACCACCCAGCGAACACCTCCACCCTCAGAACTACAGATCGAAGCACTTCTGTTTGGTAAAAGAAAAATCTAATCTCAAACTCATTTTAAATTCATTTTGATTGCATATTCATATTATTACTGCTGTTTGTGAATGATTTAATGTGCTACATATAAGCTACAGCGCAGAGATGAGATTATGCCATTACTTCGGCACAATCTGAGTTTCTCCTTCGAATCCCGGGATAAAACAAACCCAGACCCATATTCAGCAGGTGCGAATAGGGAGGAGATTCGAACCAGGGGGCAAAATCCCCCCTGGACCTTTAAACATGTGTTTCGTTTTGCAGGAACCATATTCTCAGATTCCTGTTCAGAGTTTCGAAACTCAGCAGTTCAGCTTTGAATTGGACCCAGGATTTCTAGATTGAAGGATGACATGTCCAGATCGAACACCCTCAGAGTGCTGCCCCTCATGCACCTTCGATCCAGACTCTTCACTGGGTCGAAAGACAGCCTGCACCTCTTTCGACCCAGACCTCCAGAATTATATTTTTTCTTGTTTTGCTGCCTGGCCCATTTGTACTTTGTTTACTTTGTTTTTGTTTATTTCTTTTAGCTTGTTTTTCTAATCAACATAAAAATCATAAAAATAAGTGACTTAGAATTAAGATTTAATTTAGTTAATTATTTTAACTTATTTTCTCCAATTTTAAAATCAGTAGACTTAGGACTTATTTAAATTCAATCCTTTTCATAAACCAAAAAAATGCAAAAAATATTAGGTTTGTTTTAGAGTTAATTTTAATCAGTTTTTTTTTATTATTAATTAAATTTGACTTAATTGAACATTTAGCATTTTCCCAAAAAAAAATAAAATAAAACCACAAGAAAAAAGAGCTCTTATTCTTAGGATTTTTTTTAGATCCACGCGCGTTTATTTTATTGTAACTGTTTATTATTCCCCCAATTTTGGACATGTAAATAATCTCCCTCCCCGAAGCCTTGTAATAGCGTAGGATTTACAATTTCTGCACTTTAAATTCCTGTATATATATTAACTGCTTAGACGTATGCTAACTAGGATTGTATGACAAGATCTAAAAACAAATGGTAGAACACCTAAATAAACAAAGATAATATAACTAAAAAACAACACACTTGCACATGCCACTCCTAGGGTACACCTCACTTGGTTGCCTCAAATGTGGTCATTAAGTATAGGATATTTTATAGGTCGTCCTTTTTTCCCAAGATCATAAGTTGCCTCGAAATGGTTGCCTCGATAAAAATGATCTAAGACATTAGGATTACCGCTAAGGCGTCCTAATGTTGCTTTAGTGACCACAAGTCCCTTAAATCGAATTGACCCGAAAACTCAAACGACGGTGCTACCTACTTCTCAATAGTGGGATAGCACTGTCTAAAGGACATTTGCACAATTAAATTCCTTTTCGAGTAGGTAGAGGTTCTTAAGTACTTGCTCCTTTTTAAAAACTAAACAAAAACTTTTCACACTTACACTTTCTTCAAAAACAAAACTCTTTTCAAAACCCACATTCACAAAGAAAAGCAAACCTTTTGAAAACATAGTGAGCAAGTACCTAAGAGCCAGTGGATAACCACGGATAGAAAGGGTGCTAACACCTTCCCTTTCTATAATCTACCTCCCGAACCCGAGAAACATCTCGAAAAGGAATTTTTCTGTGCTTTTGTCCTTTCCTTGTTGGATAAAATAAAAGACGGTGGCGACTCTTGCTTACCGCGACATTTTGCGAAAACAAACTCAAACGCGAACCAGCATTAAAAAACAGTCAGTTCTCATTCCCACCGATCACAGAACTGGCGACTCTGCTGGGGAATCTTTTAAGTGAGGTGTACCTTAGGACTAGATCACTTGTGTTTTCATTTGTATTGCTGTGTATGCTTTTAATTTTGTGGGCTTGCATCAGAGTTCTATAAATCCTCCACCCAGATTTGGGAAACATTCATAGATAGCAAATCTGGTGGTTCCAAATCTGTTGGCATCATTTAATTGAGTTTTTGTGCCCTGTACGAGAATCTGCCATGGAAATTTTCTAGGTTTTCACAAGCTTGAAATTGGGGACTTTTGCATATGGAAAAATTAGACAGCAAGACTTATACCATTGAAATCGTGACGTTCCAACGAATCTAAAACACTCATCGCGCTTTTTTATATTTGTTCAATTTCTATTCGCTATTTTTTTTTTGTGTTTCAGATTGTGGGGGTTTAAAACCCCCGCTATCCATTCTTTATTTCTCAGGTAAAAACGAACAAACGAAGAAGAAGGCTGGTTGTCGTCCTATGGTTGGCTGATTCAAACAACTGGAGCCTTTTTTATTTGTTCCACTAACCTACGTTTTCTCTCTCTTATTATTCATATCCTATTATATTGACAAAGAAAGCAAATAGCACAATTGGCAAGGTGTTAGCATGGTAAACGTTGGGACCTGGGTTCGATTCCCAGGTCCCCCACTTTCTTCAATAATATTTTTTTCAATACACTTCCATGCAGCGTGCTATCCAGGTTCCACAATACACCTTCACATCAGTGCCTGCCACATGTCCCTGAAGCTCAATCTGAGGGCCATCACAAGCAGCCTACCATACGCCTTGGTCAACAGATCCACACGTATCCTTGAAAAGTCAAAAAGGGCCAAGAATCAGTGGGCCAAATTGCTGGGAATTCACCTCTAACTTTGGGTCAACACCCCTCTTGTTTGTATCTCTTTCCCTTTTTCTTTTTCTTTCTTTTTATTTTATTTGTTTTAATTATTTTCTTTTAATTCATAAAATAAATTTTACAATATAAAAATACCAAAAAAATCAGAAAAGTCAAAATAAAAATGTGTTTTAATATTTAATTCATAAATAGCTTTTGTAAATAAATTTTTTTAATTAATTTAGTTTTAATTTTAAGGTTTAATTTTAATGCTTTCTTAATAAACTAAAAAGTGTAGAGATTAGGGTTTTAATATTTTTCTTCTTTTTCTTAATAAATAATTTACTTCCTTATCATCATTATTATTATTCTTAATTATTTTATAAATAACTTGTAATTAAATAATTAAGTTAAAACTAGGTCAAACTTAAACATTTTTTTAATAAATTAAAAATAGTTTAGAATTAGGGTTTTCATTTAAATTTTAAATTTCAATTAATTCTCTTAAATTTCATAAATATAAAAAACATAAAAAACAAGTTCTTTTCTTTATTTAATTTAATTAATTTATTAATTGTAATGTAATTTCTTTAAAAGGGTCCAACGCCCTCGCACCTTCGATCATAATTCTATTTCGCACGTTTTCTTTTATTTCCTTTTTAAATTTCATGTACTTGCCCCAAAGCCTTGTAATAGATTAATTAGGATATTTACTTTCCGCATTTTATTTTATTTCAAATCGGGTCTTGGTTTAATTTGGTGTTGTAGACCCGCGCCTTTGTAATAGCGTAGGACTTTTAAATTCCGCACCTTTTAACTGTTAATAACTCCATGAAAGAATGAATGCCAAAAATAAAAACAAAGCGTAGATCACCAATGCATGACAAGATAAACATAATTGAAAATGACACACAAATCACACACCACCCCTAGGGTACGTCTCACTGTTGCCTTGCCCCTCGAAACGTGGTCGTCGAGTAGAGGATGTTTTAGTAAGTCCTCATGTCCATGAACATGGCATGGGGGTAGCTTCTAAGGTGTCTTCCCATTGCTCTGGTGACCACAATGTCCCGAACCCTCGAATTGACCCAAACACCTCCAACGGTGGTGCTATCTACCTCTCAATGGTGGGATGGCACTACCTAAAGGATATTTACACAGACTAATTCCTTAGGGTAGGTAGACGACTCGTAGATACTTGCTCTAATTCAAAACAAATCAAAAAAAGAACTTCTTTTCACACCGACACTTTTCAAAAAGCTTTCAAAAAACAACTTTTCAAACACTCTTGAGGACTGATACAAGAGTCGAACTGAAATTTTAAACAAAACTTTTAAAACCCACAGTTGAAAAGCAAACAAACATTTTTGAAAACACAATGAGCAAGTATCTAAGAGCCCATGGATAACCATGGATTGAAAGGGTGCTAACACCTTCCCTTTCTATAAATCTACCTCCCGAACCGAGAACTAATCTCAATAAGGAATTTTTCTGTGCTTTTGTCCTTTCCATTTGGAGAAAATAAAAGACGGTGGCGACTCTTGCTTCCGCGACATTTCGCGAACCAGCGTTAAACAGTCAGTTCCAGATCCACCGATCACAGAACTGGCGACTCTGCTGGGGAATCTTATAAAGTGAGGTGTACCTTAGGATAGTTCATAACTGTGTTTTCAATTGCTTTGACTTGTTTGCTTTAAATTGTGGGACTGTCTTGGGAGTTCTATAGATCCTAACCCGGATCTGGGGGATACCTTCTTAGAAAGTAGCAACAAGGCTGTGAGGGAACTGTGCGGGGTATACCGACATGGTTGAAGCAGTCTGCTACGTTGATGTGGCACTTTGGTGTGTACCGGTAACCCTTGAGTTCAGTCAAGGAGAGTACAGGGCCTCCATGTAGTGTCGTGAAGCATCAACTGACCTTAGGAACCTTAATTGAACCATCTTGGCCTCTTTAGGGTAGTGAGATAACTGACTTTGGTGCAGTCCGAGGTTGGTTGATACTCGATACTACACTCAATTGAGGGTTGCTTTCCTGGAATATTTCGGTCGCCAGTTCAGTGGTTAAATCGAAACGATAAACAATGAAAGCAATCCAATGATGTTGGGACCCTTAGAACCCGATTACTTCTGATAGGACAGGTGGAGCCCACCAACTTCAAGAGGGTAATACCCAGACCCCATGCTGGCCTAAACTCTAAGGGTTTCTCTTGTGTGACTTGTGTGCCTTCCAACTTGACCATTTGCATGCTTGTTATCTGACACTTGAGTTTCTTGCAGGTTTTGTTCATAGTCCTTAATTGGGGCTCGTAACAGGGTTTATTGAGTTTCTTGCAGGTTTTGTTTACAGTCCTTAATTAGGACTCATAATAGGATTGGCCTACATTGCCCCATGCATAGCATAACATCATACCATTGCATACATCATACATAAGGACTAACCCATTTCAAGGATCTCAAGGGCTTGTGATGCAGGTCATGATGAACCAAAATGTCTAGCAAGGGGCAAAGGGGATTTATTTTCCTCTATCCAGGTTGATGACTTGAGTCAGGGGCTATGACCCACTAGATGTGGTGAGCCTTGACCCTTGAAGAAGGGCTCTCAACAACATGAAGCCCCTTCAATCAAGCTACCGGATTCAAATTCTGACAATTTCTTGTTTACCCCGCGAGATCCTTGAAAACATTGCATATATATATACATACATATCATTGCATCACAGGTACCCTTTTGACAGGTCACTTACCATCTCCGCTGTTTATTTCAGCAATGGCTTCCCAATAAGATAATCAGGGTCTTCATGCTCAAGAGACTCAGTTCAGGGAGATTTTTCTAAGCCTATCCAAGGGGCAGGAGGAGTTAAGGACACTCCTCATGGGGACTTTATCCAGGAACAGTGCTGAAGATGACAAGGATGAACGGCTGAAACGTCTACAAGCTGAAGTAGATACATTGAAAACCCAGATGCTGGGGCAAAGGGCTCTCATCCAAGGTCTAGCTCGGGAGCAAGAAGAGTTGAGGGCCATGATCAGTCAGCTTCATCAAGACATGAAGCAACCAGCCCAAGTCAGGGACCAAGTCATTAATCAACTTCCAAGAAGTCAAAGGTTTGGGCCTCTCCAAGCTGCTACTACTTCACAGGTCAAACAACGACCTCGCCAAGAATGACGGACTGATCAGAGCAAGCCAGACAAGCCTAAAAGGCAGTTCACCAAGCTCAACGTGTCACCGTCTCAGGCTTTACAACAATTGTTGAGGTTGAATCTGGTGACGTTAAGGGACCCTCCTAAGAATCTCAACACAACCTCCCCAAAATAAAATTCTAAGGAAAGATGTGCATACAACTCTGGCAGTCCAGGCCATGACACCGACGACTGCTGGGCTCTGAAGAATAGGATCCAAGACCTGATTGAGGAAGGAGCTGTGGATTTCACCCATATGGGCCATGCTGAATGCTCCTGCCATCCCTACAAGATGCACCAGTCGAAGTAACAAGCCCTGAGACTAGAAGACTTGCGTTCATTAGAATTTTCAAGTTGTAATTTTCTTTTGTTCAAACATTTATTCATTGTTAAACATTGTTATTTCATTAATGCCTCGCATATGTCTGTTTTGAAGCAATATATTCGCTTTTACTATGCTTAAAACTGTTTTCATATTTTTGTGATGTTCAACACACGGTTAATAACTCTAAACCTCTTGAGGGAGGATGACGAAAACGATACCACAATCTACAGTATGTTTTTGAACAGACCCCGCTGATGAGGTACAGGCATTGTTTCAATTCCTAAACACTGGAGTTATAAGGAAGATAATCCCTCGTCAACCCCTCTGAGCCAAAGAAGTAGGAGTTTTTCTTTTCGAAATTTAAAACCCTTAATCATAACCTGGGGCAGGGTAGTCTCTCAGTTGATCCAAGTGCATAACGAATGGCACCAAAGAGGTCCTTACAAAAGAAGACAGTGATGGTTCCGAATAATCATAAAGACAGGCAGTCATTACCAAAACAAAAAAAAACTAAAACCCAATAAGTCAAAACCTACGAAGGAGGCTTACAAAACTGGGGCATCCCGCTGACTGTAATCACAAAAGAAACAGTTCAGGCAAAATTTAGGGATAGCGAAATCAAAAAGAAAGAGGTCATACAAACCCTCAACAACAAAAAAATGACTGCCTATTCAAAATAAATTGTCAACATCCGAACCATCACCGGAAAATCAGAGCAAAGACTCAAACAAGGTCTAAACGCATGATCAGCTGAGTTTAGGTTTGAAGAACATCACGAAGAGCGGGTGGGTACAAATAAATTTGAGCCTTTATCCTTTGTTTCTTAAAACCGTGAACTAGGCCACGTTACAACCCTCAAAAGTCCTAGCTGAAGCATGGGTTAGTTCGAAAGCATACTGTTACAAAGGTATCCTGACTCCTTAAGGCTTGCGATAAAATACGGAGTTGACATCACGTTTTACAAACTTTCACTTGTGTTATGAAAAAAAAATGCATTTTCAAAAACTTCAAGACAGACATAAGCTTTGCATTTTGATATAACATTATTTGCATAGGATTATTTGTTTGAACAGCAGGGAAATTCGTACGATGAATACCTAGTGAACAAAAACACTTCCAATCAAGGGGCATGACATGATTATGGTCCATCATCTGGGGCAGTCCAATCAAGATACGGAGAATCTCTCAAAAGCCAAATATCCTGGGGCAAATTTCCGCCTGAGCCACTTGGGGAATTGGACGCTCAAACGAAGATCTTCTGGTGGTATGGCTACACAATGCTACTGACAGGGGCACCTCCCTACATCCTGAGAGTGTGGACATAGTCGAAAAAAATACTACGTATAATCAAAGACCCGCTAGGTTGACACACCTAGGCAAAAATAAGGGCTTCCCGGCGAGCCAAAAGGGTTCGGGCAAAAATAAGGGGTGAAATGAAAAAAAATCTGTACACCCGGCAAGTCGAAAACCTGAAAAGGCGGCTTGGGCAAAAATGGGCATCCCGCTGACTGTAATCACGAAAGAAACATTTCAGGCAAAAGTTAGGGATCAAAGCGTACGACTATGTCCCGTCATCTCGTCATCTGCCTACCAGAAGAAGATTTGTCAAACGGCAGTTATCAAGACTCCACCAGTACCTTCTCCCACAGAAACTGGGGCAATAATGAGTGGTCCAGGCGATCTAATTGCTCTATTCACCAAGGTACCAAGGTAAGTTCAGCTGAAGAACGTAACCAGTATATCTTAATTCCCCAGAGAGCGAGTCTGCAAATCAATACACTCTCCCCAAGCAGAATTACCCCATCAGCCTTAAGGAAATTGAGTATCCTCCAGCAGATCTCAACATTCCCCAGCATAATATACTGACATTCTTAACAAGCATCCCCGGCAATCTTGACCTAAGATTGTTCCCCGGCGGTATACCAGACATTCAGCGGAGCCACTTCCCCAATATACCTCAAAATTTTCCCCAGGAGAGTCCAGTCTGAAGATTTCCCCAGGAAAGTTTGAATTCATCTCCCCAGCAGGAAGCTTATCCCCAGTAGATTCTGGAAGCTTATCTCCTACAGAGTACGAACGCGTCCCCCGACTTTATTCAAAGGTTATTTCCCTACCAGGATATAACTGGGTTATCCTCAGCCAAAAGCCACGGAAAGATCGTCCTCGGCGAAGTCTTCCTATCCCCAGCGAAGTCTATTAACACTTCCGACATAACGACGGTATCCCCAACAAAGTTACCATCAACATCCCAGTAAAGTACCTCTCTCCCCACAAAGTATTATTCTCCAGCAAGATCTCTAGAATAATTTTCCTCCCGCAGAGTAATCTATTTGCCAAGTTTATTCCCCAACGGAGTTATCTTCTCCTACCGGTATTCTTGCAACTATCATCCCCAGCGGAAACAACAAAGCACTATTCTCCAAACATCAGCCCAGGATGTGACTTCCCGGCACCCGTCAAGGATTTACTTTCCTAGACGAAAAACATACATTCATAAACATCGCATTTCCATACATTATAGCATGCATATACACATCATATCTTACAAACTCATTTATGTTGAGAACATCATTGCTTGATCCATATCATGCATTGCATATGACTGACCTTCACCTTTCAGGAAAGATCCAGTTAAAGTTCTCAGCTATGTCAAAGGCCTTCTCTGGTCTAGTTAAATCGATTCCTAAAGATTTTTCAGTTGAAGACTCCAAGACCTTGTCTGGTTCAGTTAAATCGACTCCTAAAGATTTTTTCTGATTATTATCCAGTCAAAGGCCTTCTCTGGTCTAGTTAAATCGATTCCTAAAGATTTTTCTGTTGAAGACTCAGTTGAAGACTCCGAGACCTTGTCTGGTTCAGTTAAATCGACTCCTAAAGATTTTTCTGATTATTATCCAGTCAAAGGCCTTCTCTGGTCTAGTTGAATCGATTCCTAAAGATTTTTCTGATGAAGACTTAGTTGAAGACTCCAAGACCTTGTCTGGTTCAGTTAAATCGACTCCTAAAGATTTTTCTGATTATTATCCAGTCAAAGGCCTTCTCTGGTCTAGTTAAATCGACTCCTAAAGATTTTCCTGATGAAGACTCAGTAGAAGACATCCAAGGTTCTCTCATCGTTACTGTTGAGGTAGTAATCGCCCCAGGTTCTCTCATCGTTACTGTTGAGGTAGTAATCGCCCCAGGTTCTCTCATCGTTACTGTTGAGGTAGTAATTGCCCCAGGTTCTCTCATCGTTACTGTTGAGGTAGTAATCGCCCCAGGTTCTCTCATCGTTACTGTTGAGGTAGTAATCGCCCCAGGTTCTCTCATCGTTACTGTTGAGGTAGTAATCACCCCAGGTTCTCTCATCGTTACTGTTGAGGTAGTAATCGCCCCAGGTTCTCTCATCGTTACTGTTGAGGTAGTAATCACCCCAGGTTCTCTCATCGTTACTGTTGAGGTAGTAACCATCCTTGATTCATTCATCACCTTTTGAAGCCCCAGACTCGACTCCTGTATCTCGCTAGGGCACGTCTGAAGAGGTTTAAAGACTCAATTCCTGTAACCAGTCAGGGCGCATCTACGTAAAGAGTTTGAAGACCAACGCCTGTAACAGGTCAAGTAATCATCTTTCTTTTTCAGGTACGCAAGTTCTCGCTAAGGAATCTCTTACGCGATCGACACCCAGATGGCATCTATAAGCCCATCTTCCTATCCATCAATCTCCAAATGGCATCTGTAAGCCCATTCCCCACATCACACTGCCAACATGTGAGCGCAAATTTCTGGGCACTCTAGTGTTCAATCATCTTCCACCTTCGGAGACGAAAGGCACGTCAGCCAATCTGCATCCTCAGGTCTAAGAAGATTGAACAGGGGCAACTGTTGTACCTCAAAATTTGCCCTCCCATATTCTTCAAGATTTGTAAAGAGCATGCTTCACAATCTCTCAAGGGTTGCACAGTCCAATTGCCTCCTAACAGTAAAAAATTAGGGTTTTGGTTCTGGCAAAGAAATTGAAGTTTTCAAGAGTCCAAACAAGTCCCACATGCCTACAAACATGGTCAAGCATCCATATGCCAAGTTTCAAGACTTACAGCACAAGATTGCACAGTCAGAAACCCTAATTGCTCAACAGTCAACTGCAGGGGCAAAATGGTCATTTGACAGTCAAAAGTCCAAATTTATGGTCAACATCTTATTTTGAAGCCACAAACATCATTTTATCAATTCTTGATCATGATTTTCAAGGCATGGCTCAAAAAGTCTAAAGATGCAAAAGTTTCCATATTTGGACAGTTGAAAAAGTCAACTGTAACTTGACCAAGGCATAACTTCCACATGGTTTATCAGAAAAATTCCATCCAAAGCTCATTTTGAAGAGAATGACATTTCCTACAACTCCTCTTCACACTTCAAGTCCAAGAAATGCTCTCACAAAAAGTTATCAATCTCAACATTATAGGTCATTTTCAAAAGTCAACAAAAAGGTACTTTAAGTCAAAGACCATAACTTGAGATTGGTAAATCAAAATGACACGGGACCAAAGGAATTGGTTAGAGGACTTCAAGACCTTTCCAAAATGTCCAAGAACATGATCAAAGCTTAAAAATTGGGCAGGATATGCCTTGTGGAAGTTGGGGAAGTTTTGGAATTTTTGAAAAGTCAACTTTGCTTCAAATGCCTCAAAATTGCTAATGGGCCACAATTTCTCCCAAGAATCATCATCCAAAGGCTAGGGACGACCCATTGACCCAAAGGGGAGTTATTTTCTTATTTTTAATTTATTAATTGAGTTTTTAAATCTATTAATTCATTTAATTCAAATTAAATATGAAAAAATACTAAATTCCACATTTCAAATCTTTTTATGCAGCATTTCTACTCATCATAACCTCAAGATTTCGTGCATACTCATTATGGAAAGAATCTTCAATGATTGGCATGTTCTCCATGAAAAAAGATTGAAAAAAGATTACATGAAAATCAAATCTCAAAAACATCAATGCAAAGGTTTCTTGGCTTGAATTTTTACCCTAATTCATTCCTCATATAAACACAAACCTAAACCTAATGCAAAAAACCTGGAAGTCGCGCCTCAAACCAAAGAACAAACTTTGCATTTTCACTAAAGATTTCAAATCTGATTCCATAGCTAGAGAACTTTTCCAAGCCAAAGAACGATTCCATTACCTTCCTGACGCATCAAGGAAGCTTTCTGAATCAAAACCACAGTCTATAACCTCAAGAATCGGTAGAATGAGGCCGCCCTGTTCTTGACATTTTTCATATTCGTGTTTTAATTTATACGCATCATCCTTGCATTTTTCTTGTTGATTTATACTAATATGGTTGTTCCAAATCTGTTGGCATCATTTAATTGAGTTTTTGTGCCCTGTACGAGAATCTGCCATGGAAATTTTCTAGGTTTTCACAAGCTTGAAATTGGGGACTTTTGCATATGGAAAAATTAGACAGCAAGACTTATACCATTGAAATCGTGACGTTCCAACGAATCTAAAACACTCATCGCGCTTTTTTTATATTTGTTCAATTTCTATTCGCTATTTTTTTTGTGTTTCAGATTGTGGGGGTTTAAAACCCCCGCTATCCATTCTTTATTTCTCAGGTAAAAACGAACAAACGAAGAAGAAGGCTGGTTGTCGTCCTATGGTTGGCTGATTCAAACAACTGGCGCCTTTTTTATTTGTTCCACTAACCTACGTTTTCTCTCTCTTATTATTCATATCCTATTATATTGACAAAGAAAGCAAATAGCACAATTGGCAAGGCGTTAGCATGGTAAACGTTGGGACCTGGGTTCGATTCCCAGGTCCCCCACTTTCTTCAATAATATTTTTTTCAATACACTTCCATGCAGCGTGCTATCCAGGTTCCACAATACACCTTCACATCAGTGCCTGTCACATGTCCCTGAAGCTCAATCTGAGGGCCATCACAAGCAGCCTACCATACGCCTTGGTCAACAGATCCACACGCATCCTTGAAAAGTCAAAAAGGGCCAAGAATCAGTGGGCTAAATTGCTGGGAATTCACCTCCAACTTTGGGTCAACACCCCTCTTGTTTGTATCTCTTTCCCTTTTTCTTTTTCTTTCTTTTTATTTTATTTGTTTTAATTATTTTCTTTTAATTCATAAAATAAATTTTACAATATAAAAATACCAAAAAAATCAGAAAAGTCAAAATAAAAATGTGTTTTAATATTTAATTCATAAATAGCTTTTGTAAATAAATTTTGTTAATTAATTTAGTTTTAATTTTAAGGTTTAATTTTAATGCTTTCTTAATAAACTAAAAAGTGTAGAGATTAGGGTTTTAATATTTTTCTTCTTTTTCTTAATAAATAATTTACTTCCTTATCATCATTATTATTATTCTTAATTATTTTATAAATAACTTGTAATTAAATAATTAGGTTAAAACTAGGTCAAACTTAAACATTTTTTTAATAAATTAAAAATAGTTTAGAATTAGGGTTTTCATTTAACTTTTAAATTTCAATTAATTCTCTTAAATTTCATAAATATAAAAAACATAAAAAACAAGTTCTTTTCTTTATTTAATTTAATTAATTTATTAATTGTAATGTAATTTCTTTAAAAGGGTCCAACGCCCTCGCACCTTCGATCATAATTCTATTTCGCACGTTTGCTTTTATTTCCTTTTTAAATTTCATGTACTTGCCCCAAAGCCTTGTAATAGATTAATTAGGATATTTACTTTCCGCATTTTATTTTATTTCAAATCGGGTCTTGGTTTAATTTGGCGTTGTAGACCCGCGCCTTTGTAATAGCGTAGGACTTTTAAATTCCGCACCTTTTAACTGTTAATAACTCCATGAAAGAATGAATGCCAAAAATAAAAACAAAGCGTAGATCACCAATGCATGACAAGATAAACATAATTGAAAATGACACACAAATCACACACCACCCCTAGGGTACGTCTCACTATTGCCTTGCCCCTCGAAACGTGGTCGTCGAGTAGAGGATGTTTTAGTAAGTCCTCATGTCCATAAACATGGCATGGGGGTAGCTTCTAAGGTGTCTTCCCATTGCTCTGGTGACCACAATGTCCCAAACCCTCAAATTGACCCGAACACCTCCAACGGTGGTGCTATCTACCTCTCAATGGTGAGATGGCACTACCTAAAGGATATTTACACAGACTAATTCCTTAGGGTAGGTAGACGACTCGTAGATACTTGCTCTAATTCAAAACAAATAAAAAAAAACTTCTTTTCACACCGACACTTTTCAAAAAGCTTTCAAAAAACAACTTTTCAAACACTCTTGAGGACTGATACAAGAGTCGAACTGAAATTTTAAATGAAACTTTTAAAACCCACAGTTGAAAAGCAAACAAACATTTTTGAAAACACAATGAGCAAGTATCTAAGAGCCCATGGATAACCATGGATAGAAAGGGTGCTAACACCTTCCCTTTCTATAAATCTACCTCCCGAACCGAGAACTAATCTCAATAAGGAATTTTTCTGTGCTTTTGTCCTTTCCATTTGGAGAAAATAAAAGACGGTGGCGACTCTTGCTTCCGCGACATTTCGCGAACCAGCGTTAAACAGTCAGTTCCAGATCCACCGATCACACTCACATATACAGGTCCCAATCCACTCTGGATCTCACTGGTAACGACTCTGCTACTGCCAGTTATGACTTCGAAAATCCGATCAACTTAGCCGAAGACGAAGGTGAAGATGATTGTGGAGTGCCTGGTGAGCTTGCAAGACTACTACTCCAGGAAGAGAGGGATATTCAGCCACATGAAGAGCCAGTGGAATCAGTGAATCTGGGTACTGAGACAGACAAGAAGGAAGTCAAGATCGGTGCAAATCTGGAGCTTAGTGTGAAACAACGGTTGATTCAGATGCTGCATGACTACGTGGAAATCTTTGCCTGGTCTTACGAGGATATGCCTGGGTTGGATACCGACATTGTGGTTCATTGCCTGCCTACCAAGGAAGACTGCCCTCCGGTAAAACAGAAGGTTCTCCGTATGCGTCCAGAAATGTCTGAGAAAATCAAGGCCAAAGTTATGAAACAGTTTGATGCCGGTTTTATAGCAGTAACTTCTTACCCTCAGTGGGTCGCCAATGTGGTTCCAGTGCCGAAGAAAGATAGTAAGGTTCGAATGTGTGTTGACTATAGGGATCTGAACAGGGCAAGCCCCAAGGATGACTTCCCTCTACCTCATATCGACGTTCTGGTCGACAATACCACTCAACATAAAGTCTTCTCCTTTATGGATGGTTTCTCCGGTTATAATCAAATTAAAATAGCTCCCGAAGACATGGAGAAGACAACCTTTGTTACTCAGTGGGGTACCTTTTGCTACAAGGTCATGCCTTTTGGATTGAAAAATGTTGGGGCAACATATCAACGTGCCATGGTTGCTTTATTTCATGACATGATCCATCATGAGATTGAAGTATACGTCGAAGATATGATTGCGAGATCCCAAACTGAGGAGGAACACCTTGACCATCTACAGAAGCTGTTTGATAGGTTGAAGTTATACAAGCTGAGATCGAACCCAAACAAATGCACCTTCGGGGTGAGGTCTGGAAAACTGCTAGGTTTCGTCGTGAGCGACAAAGGTATTCAAGTGGACCCTGCCAAGGTGAAAGCCATACAAGAGATACCGGCTCCCAAGACAGAGAAAGAGGTCAGAGGCTTTCTAGGACATCTGAACTACATTTCCCGATTCATCTCGCACCTAACTGCTACTTGTGAGCCAATCTTCAAGCTGCTGAAGAAAGATCAAGTGGTACGTTGGAACGATGAATGTCGGGCTGCTTTCGAAAGAATCAAAGAGTACCTCCAGGAGCCACCTATTCTTATGCCACCAGTTGAAGGGAGACCTCTAATCTTATACTTGACAGTACTTGACAACTCAATGGGGTATGTGCTGGGGCAGCATGACGAGTCTGGCCGAAAAGAGCATGCTATTTATTACCTTAGCAAAAAGTTTACCGACTGTGAGACCCGATACTCACTGCTCGAGAAAACTTGATGCGCTTTGGCATGGGCTGCTTGCTGACTGAGACAGTATATGTTGACTCACACTACTCTTTTGATTTCAAAGATGGATCCAATCAAGTATATCTTCGAAAATCCCGCCTTGTCCGGAAGAATAGCAAGATGGCAGATGATCTTGACTGAGTATGACATCCAGTACACAACTCAAAAAGCAATCAAGGGAAGTGTATTGGCAAACCATTTGGCACATCAGGCAGTGGATGATTACCAGTCTATGAACTTTGAATTCCCAGACGAGAATATCATGTTGATAACTGATTGTGAAACACCTGGACCAGATGAAGGACCCGAGGAAGGATCCCGATGGTCTATGCATTTTGATGGAGCTTCAAACGCTTTGGGTAATGGCATTGGCGATGTGATCATATCTCCTAAAGGCTCTCATACTCCATTTACCGCCCGGCTGTGTTTCAACTGCACCAACAACGTGGCGGAGTATGAAGCATGCATTATGGGTCATCGAGCTGCAATTGACCTAAGGATTAAGTTTCTAAGTGTCTTCGGAGATTCCGCTCTCGTGATCAGTCAGATCAAAGGAGAGTGGGATACGAAACACCCAAATCTTATTCCTTACAAGGAGTATGTATTGACGTTGCTTCCCCATTTCGAGGAGATAACCTTTGAACACTTCCAAAGAGAGGAGAATCAGTTGGCGGACGCGTTAGCTACAATGTCTTATATGTTCAAAGTCAGGTGGGACAACGAGGCTCCCCGGATCATTATTTGGAAATTGGATGAACCTGCACATTGTTGTGATCTTGAGACCGAAGAGGTAACAGAAAAGCCTTGGTATCAGGAAGTGAAGAGGTACCTTGAAGCTCAAGAATACCCCGAGGGTGCATCTGTTAACGACAAGAAGTTTCTGAGAAGGTTCGCGGCAAAGTTCTTCATCAGCAATGGCATTCTCTACAAACGTAACCATGATTCAACCTTACTGCGTTGCGTGGATAAGATTGAAGCAGAAAGGATCATGGCAGAGCTGCATGAAGGCACTTTCGGAACTCATTCCAGTGGACATACTATGGCAAAGAAGATCCTTCGGGCAGGATATTACTGGTCCACAATGGAAGCCGACTGTTATCAGCATTCTCGGACATGTCACAAGTGCCAGGTCTATGCTGATAAGGTGCATATTCCTCCAGTTCCTCTGAATGTTTTGACAGCACCTTGGCCTTTTGCAATGTGGGGCATTGATATGATCGGCGAGATCAGACCTACGGCATCCAACGGGCATCGTTTCATCTTGGTAGCGATTGATTACTTTACCAAGTGGGTTGAAGCAGCTTCCTTTGCTACCGTAACCAAGAACGTCGTGGCACTGTTCATTCGGCACAACCTGATCTGTCGATACGGTGTACCAGAGAGGATTATTACGGACAATGGTACCAACCTTAACAACAAGATGATCACTGAGCTCTGCGAGCAATTCAAGATACAACATCATAACTCTTCTCCCTACCGGCCGAAGATGAATGGGGTTGTTGAAGCAGCAAATAAAAACATTAAGAAGATTGTGCAGAAGATGACAGTGACATACAATGACTGGCACGAGATGTTACCATTTGCTCTTCATGGCTACCGTACCTCAGCACGGACGTCAACAGGGGCAACACCCTATTCCTTGGTTTATGGCATGGAGGCAGTCTTGCCCATTGAAGTTCAGATACCCTCTCTTCAGATCATGAAGGATGCAGGTTTGAGCGAAGACGACTGGATCCAGACCCGACTTGATCAATTGAATCTAATCGACGAAAAGAGACTTACTGCTATTTGTCATGGTCATACGTACCAAAAACGAATGATCAAGGCATTTAACAAGAAAGTCAGACGTACCAAAAACGAATGATCAAGGCATTTAACAAGAAAGTCAGACGACAAGAGTATCAAGTTGGGGACCTGGTAATCAAGCGCATTATTTTACATCAAGGTGATCCCAGGGGCAAATGGACCCCTACTTACGAAGGGCCATTTATGGTTAAAAACATCTTCTCAGGAGGAGCGATGATTCTAACCACCATGGATGGTGACGACCTTCCTCACCCCGTCAATGCAGACATAGTAAAAAGACACTACGCATAATCAAAGACCCGCTAGGTTGACTGGCCTAGGCAAAAATAATGGCTTCCCGGTGAACCAAAAGGGTTCGGGAAAAAATAAGGGATGAAAATAAAATAAATTTGTACACCCGGCAAGTCGAAAACCTAAAAAGGCGGCTTGGGCAAAAATGGGTATCCCGGTGGACTGAAAACCCGAAAGGGCGGTCCAGGCAAAAGTTAGGGATTAAAGCGTAACACTATGTCTCATTGGATCACCTCGCATCCGGACTTCGGTATCAACTATCAGGCTCGGACGACACCAGTCAATCAGATTCACCTTCAACTAAGCAGCAAAGTGATGAGATGCTTGAAGATATAAAGGCAATAGCAGAGTTGGAACCTAGTGGGACTATTCACATAGCTGTCTTGTTTTCTTTTCACAAATTGTATAAATCCTATTTGTTCGGCGGCATTCTCTTACTAGGACGTCAGCCTCTTGTACAAAATGCCTATTTACAGGCCAAACTTCAAAGTCAATACAAATTCATTTTCAAACAAATTCCAAATTGTTTTTCCTTTATCTGTTTTGTTTTGCAAAGAACGTCCAATGTTCATTTTTGATATATGCATTTGACATTAATTACTTCTCATAAATATTTACATGCGAAACAAAAGACAAATTACGGGTGATATCAGAAGTATGGGTGTGATCGGTGGATCTGGAACTGACTGTTTAACGCTGGTTCGCGAAATGTCGCGGAAGCAAGAGTCGCCACCGTCTTTTATTTTCTCCAAGTGGAAAGGACAAAAGCACAGAAAAATTCCTTATAGAGATTGCTCTCGGTTCGGGAGGTAGATTATAGAAAGGGAAGGTGTTAGCACCCTTTCTATCCGTGGTTATCCACGGGCTCTTAGATACTTGCTCACTTGTGTTTTCAAAATGGTTTGTTTGCTTTTCAACTGTGGGTTTTAAAAAAGTTTCTTTGAAAATTCCAGTTCGACTCTTGTATCGGTCCTCAAGAGTGTTTGAAAAATTGCTTTCGAAAGCTTTTGAAAAGGTGTCGGTGTGAAAAGTATTTTTTGAATTTGTTTTGAATAATGAGCAAGTATCTACGAGAACCTACCTACCCTAAGGAATTTGTCTGTGTAAATGTCCTTTAAAGTAGTGCCATCCCACCATTGAGAGGTAGGTAGCACCACCGTTGGAGGTGTTCGGGTCAATTCGAGGTTCGGGACATGGTGATCACCAGAGCAATGGGAAGACACCTTAGAAGCTACCCTCATTCCAGGTTCCCGGATCATGAGGACTTACTAAGACATCCTCTACTCGACGATCACCTTTCGAGGCAAGGCAACAGTGAGGCGTACCCTAGGGGTGGTGTGTGACTTGTGTGTCGTTTTCATTTATTTTATCTTGTCATGTTATGGGTGATCTACGCGTTTGTTTTTATTTAAGGCCATTCATTCTTGCATGCATTTGTTAATAGTTAAAAATTGCGAGAAGTAAAAGTTTTAAAGCTATTACAAAATGCGCGGGTCCACATCGCCAAAATTAAACCAGGACCCGATTTGACAGAAAAAATAAAGAAAGTAAAGAAAATAAAGAATTAAAAGTGCGCGAAATTAATTACAAGGCCTTGGGAGAGATACATAAATATTAAACGGAAAAGAAATAAGCATGCGAATTGATAAGAAATTAAGAACGAGGGCGTTGGACCCTTTTTGCAAAATTAAATTACATGGAATTAATTAATAAAAAAAAGAAAGGAAATTGTTCTTTGGTATTTTATGATTTTTAGGATTTTAATGAAAAAGAATTAATTAAGATAAACGCTAACCCTAATTCTAGTTATTTTAATTTATTAAAAAAAAGAAGATTAAAGTTTTACCCTAAAATTAACCCTAATTAATTTACATGCAATTTTAATCACAAAAATAAATATTTAATTATTTAATTATTATGGAAGAAAAGAAAAAAAAGATGGAAATTAATTAAACCCTAATTCTATGTTTTTTTTTAGATTTTTATTAAAAAAAGTTAAAATTAAAACCTAATTTAAAACTAATTAATTTATGAATTTATTTACAAAAAATATTAAAATAAAATATTTATTATTTTTTCTCTTTTTTTGATTTTTTATGTTTTTTATATATTCTGAAAATATGAAATTAATTAATAAACAATAACTAAAAGAAAGTATGAATAATAATAAAAAAAAAACAATAAAGAAAAATATAAATTTTGCAAACCTAGGGGGTCTGCCCCTTAATATGGAGGTTAAGCCCATCAACTTTGAGCCTAAATCAGCATGGCCTTGCTGACTTTTCCATGCCACGTGTGGGGCCTTTGACTAGGGCTTATGGTACGCTTCAGATCGTGGCCTTCTGATTAATCCCCTTGGGCACGTGGACGTTGGATTTTGAAGGTGCATCATGGAACAACAACATTGAACCTGCACACGAATACCAATTGAAAAAAAATATATGGAAAGGGTGGGGACCTGGGATCGAACCCAGGTCCTGAACATCACCACTCACGCGCTTCCCCAACCAGGCTATCTTGCTTATCTGTAAATAAAATAATGAATAAACATAATAAAACAAATATGCGTTAGTGCTTGGCTTTCGCGCGAATTTTCAAACCAGCCAATCATTGATGGCCACGCATCTTCTTCTTCCTCGTTCCTGAAACATAAACAGAATAAGCAACGGTTTTGAAACGTTGCTGTAGGCACTATACAAGAAAATAGCGATTAGCACATGAGCATTCATAAATTGTTCGGACTAGGGCCATTAGAATCGTCTCTCTCTCGTGATTCCAACTATGTAGCTCTCATGGCCTAATTTTTTCAGGTTTGAAAACCCCCAAATTGATTTCCACGGAAACCTAATATGCTTTCATGGTAGATTCTTCGCCTGGGCATGAAACTTCAATCAAACTATGTAGTTAGCTTCAGAACAAAGTAATTAGTACAAATCCATGAATAAAATGCAATGATATGGTCTCAATAATAGAATACGATTATGCAAAAAAAAGTGATACAGTTCACCCTCGAATTACCAATTCTTTGAGTATGGGGTTAAGTTTTTGACTGGAATCGTTTACTGGCAACCCTGGCAAGCTAATGGAATAAGTTTTGAGGCTTGAATCGACCTGCAAGTAGGTTTTCAGAATTTGAGTTTTCAAAGAAAATTTCAAGTTTTGTTTTCTATGTTCTTGCGCAGCTTAGGGGTTTTTGAGCACAAGGGTTTGATCAGGCTTATGTATTGAGTGAATTAGGTTAAAGAAATCAAACAAAAAGATTGGCATTCATGACTTGAAAGATTTGATTTTTTCAAGATCTTTTTCAATCTTTTTTCATGCTATTTTGTACCAAATCATATCCAATCCTTCCCTAATTGGTCATGCATGAATTTGAGTGTCCAATGAGAATAATTTCTGCACAAAAAGATTTTATTTCATTAGTTTTGTATTTTTCATGCATTTTATTTAATTAAATGGATTATTAATGATAAAAAAATCCAAATAAATAAATAAAAATGGAGAAAAACTTCCCTTTGGGCCTAATGGTCGTGCACATGTCTTGGACGATGAATTGTGGAAGAAAAATAGGCCCATTAGCAATTTTAGGTCATTTGAATCAATGTTGACTTTTCAAAATATCCAAAAATTTCCCAACTTCCACAAGGCATAACTTGCTCAATTTTTAAGCTTTGCTCATGTTCTTGGACATTTTGGAAAGGTCTTTGAGTCCTCTAACCAATGCCTTTGGTCCCGTGTCATTTTGATTTACCAATCTCAAGTTATGGTCTTTGACTTAAAGTCCCTTTTTGTTGACTTTTGAAAATGACCTATAATGTTGAAATTGATAACTTTTTGTGAGAGCATTTCTTGGACTTGAAGTGTGAAGATGAATTGTAGGAAATGTCTTTCTCTTCAAAATGAGCTTTGGATGGAGTTTTTCTGATAATCCATGTGAAAGTTATGCCCTGGTCAATTTACAGTTGACTTTTTCAACTGTCCAAATAAGGAAACTTTTGCATCTTGATGATTTTTGAGCCAAGCTTTGAGAATCATGATCAAGCATTGATCAAATGATGTTTGTGGCTTCAAAATGAGATGTTGACCAAAAATTTGAACTTTTGACTGTCAAATGACCATTTTGCCCCTACAGTTGCCTGTAGTGCAATTATGGTTTTTGACTGTGCAATTTTTGTGCTGAAAGTCTTGAAACTTTGTATGAGGATACTTGACCATGTTTGTAGGCATGTGAGACTTGATTGGACCTTTGGAAACTTCATTTTCTTGATCAGAACCAAAACCCTAATTTTGACTGTTTAGGAGACCCTTGCACTGTGCAACCCTTGAGGAATTTTGAAGCTTGACTTTGCAATTTTCTTGAAGAATATGGGAGGGTAAATTTTGGGGTACAACAATGGGCAATAAGAATTGTCTGAGCGGTCTAGTTGCTCTATCCACCAGGTACCAAGGTATATATTCAGCTGAAGAATATGGCTAAGATACCTTCACTCCCCGCAGGATAAGACAGTAATGATAGCTCTCTCAGCTAAAACTTGCAACTACGGACAAGTCGGCAATACTCTCCCCAAGCAGAGTTGGTCTACCATCAGCCTTGAAAAGGTCGGGTATCCCCAGAAGGTCTTAATATTCCCCAGCGGAGTATAAGGATATCCCCCAGCAAACATAAGAGTATCCATGGCAGTCTTAATATTCCTCAACGGAATATAAGAATGTTCCCCGGCAGAATGCAAGACACCCCCAGTGGAGCCATTTCCCCAGCGCAGTCTAAAAAAGGCTTCCCCGCTAGAGTTGAATCATCTTACCCAGTAGATTCTGGAAGCTTGTCCCCTGCAGAATACAAATGTATCTCCCCAGCCAAATTCAGAAGGTTATCCTCACAAGAGCCTAACTGGGTTATCCTCAGCAAGTTGCAACTGAAAGATCATCCCTAGCGAAGTTCTTTCTTTCCCCAAGCAGGACTTCTATCCTCAACAGATTCAATATCACCAGTAACGGTAATCAATCCCCAGCGGAGTTCATCATCAAGATCCCCAACAGAGCTTATCAACGGAATCCCCAGCAGAGTTTATCGTTAAAATCTCAGCAAAGCATCTCTTCCCCACAGAGTATTTCCCCGCAGAGTAATCTCTTCATCAAGTTTATTCCCCAACGGAGTTCTTCTCTCCTGCAAGTTTATTCTCATAATCATCTTTGTTCTTCATCCCCAGTGGAAACTAAGAACTGAACTCTATTCTCCAGCAGCTCCGGGATTTATTTTCCCCAGCTAAAACATCACATTTCCATACATCATGATACATGCATATACGTATCATACCATGCAATCTCATTTATGTTGAGAACATCATTGCTTGATCCATATCATGCATTGCATATGACTGACCTTTTACCTTTCAGGAAAGATCCAGTTAAGTTCTCAGCTATGTCCAAGACCTCCTCTGGTTCAGTTAAATCTATTCCTAAAGATTTTTCTAATGCCGATCCAGTTGAAGTTATTCCAAGACCTCCTCTGGTTCAGTTAAATCGATTCCTAAAGATTTTTCTGATGCCGACCCAGTTGAAGTTATTCCAAGACCTCCTCTGGTTCAGTTAAATCGATTCCTAAAGATTTTTCTGATGCCGATCCAGTTGAAGTTATTCCAAGACCTCCTCTGGTTCAGTTAAATCGATTCCTAAAGATTTTTCTGATGCTGACCCAGTTGAAGTTATTCCAAGACCTCCTCTGGTTCAGTTAAATCGATTCCTAAAGATTTTTCTGATGCCGACCCAGTTGAAGTTATTCCAAGACCTCCTCTGGTTCAGTTAAATCGATTCCTAAAGATTTTTCTGATGCCGACCCAGTTGAAGTTATTTCAAGACCTCCTCTGGTTTAGTTAAATCGATTCCTAAAGATTTTTCTGATGCCGACCCAGTTGAAGTTATTCCAAGACCTCCTCTGGTTCAGTTAAATCGATTCCTAAAGATTTTTCTGATGCCGATCCAGTTGAAGTTATTCCAAGACCTCCTCTGGTTTAGTTAAATCGATTCCTAAAGATTTTTCTGATGCCGATCCAGTTGAAGTTATTTCAAGACCTCCTCTAGTTCAGTTAAATCGATTCCTAAAGATTTTTCTGATGCCGATCCAGTTGAAGTTATTCCAAGACCTCCTCTAGTTCAGTTAAATCGATTCCTAAAGATTTTTCTGATGCCGATCCAGTTGAAGTTATTTCAAGACCTCCTCTGGTTCAGTTAAATCGATTCCTAAAGATTTTTCTGATGCCGATCCAGTTGAAGTTATTTCAAGACCTCCTCTGGTTCAGTTAAATCGATTCCTAAAGATTTTTCTGATGCCGATCCAGTTGAAGTTATTCCAAAACCTTCTCAAGTTCCAGTTTGATACGTGTAACAAGCCAGGAAAATATCTGTGGACGACTGATTGTAGGTTAATACCTGAAACCAGCCAGGAAAATTATCTACATGAAGGTTAATACCTGTAACAAGCCAGAAAAACTATCTTTCTTTCGCAGGTCAGCGATTAATACTTGGAGCCAGACAGGACAAGTTCTATAACCTCAACGGTATACTCCCGGTGAGCACGAGTCAATTCCTAAATCTCAAGCAAAGTTAGACTTCCCCAGTGGAATCTACTACAACAACAGGTATGCAAGTTCTCGCTAAGGAATCTCTTATGCGATCGACACTCCTGCAGATGGCATCTATAAGCCCATCCTCCTACCAATAATCTCCAAATGGCATCTGTAAGCCCATTCCTGACATCACAATGCTGATACTTCACCATGCAAGTGCAAATTTCTGGGCACTCTAGTGTTCAATCATCTTCCACCTTCGGATCACGAAAGGCACGCAAGCCAATCTACATCCTCAGGTTTAAGAAGATTGAACAGGGGAAACTGTTGTACCCCAAAATTTTCCCTCTCATGTTTCCCAAAGTCTTCCCCCTGCATGGTTGACCAGAAACCCTTGCCTAAGGAAAAAGAAAATTTTTGAGTGGTGCTTTAAGTACCTTTCGATTAGCATTCTGAAAGGCCCTTCGATTGGTACTTTGAAGGAGCATTTCGATTGGCATTATGGACGAGCATTTCGATTGACATTCTGAAATACCTTTCGATTGGTGTTATGAAAGAGCCTTTCGATTGGCATTCTGTCAAGCTCTTCGATTGGCATTCTGAAAGAGCCTTTCGATTGGCATTCTGAAAGACCCTTCGATTGGCATTCTGAAGGAGCACTTCGATTGGCATTATGGACAAGCACTTCGATTGACATTCTGAAAGACCCTTCGATAGGTGTTCTGAAGGAGCCTTTCGATTGGCATTATGGACAAGTACTTCGATTGGAATTCCAAAAAGGTCCATTCGAAGAAGCATTCAAAGGGTCCATTCGAAGAAGCTTTCGAAGAGCATTCGAAGGAGGCCATCAGCCCATTCGAAAGGGAGCATTCGAAGGAGACCATCAACCCATTCGAAAGGGAGCATTCGAAGGCCAGCTGCATGTCATTCAAAATTCAAAAAGGGACAGGATCCCATGTGTTTAGCCAACGTTACAAACTCTCATTCATGGCTTTCAAACACATAATTAACGTTACAAATCCTCCTTCATGGTTGTCAAACACATAATCAAGGTCATTTAAACCTTTGTCTTCCTGTCCCCTCCACCCCCTCTATATAAAGAAATCACAAATGTTGCAAAAACACACACGAAAATATATACAGAAAAATAGAGAACTTGGAGAGACGCTGCCCAGAATTTTCCAAGCCAAAGCTACCACCCAGCGAACACCTCCACCCTCAGAACTACAGCTCAAAGCACTTCTGTTTGGTAAAAGAAAAATCTAATCTCAAACTCATTTTAAATTTATTTTGATTGCATATTCATATTATTAATGCTGTTTGTGAATGATTTAATGTGCTACATATAAGCTACAACGCAGAGATGAGGTTATGCCATTGCTTGGGCACAATCTGAGTTTCTCCTTCGAATCCCAGGATTAAAAAAAACCCAAACCCATATTCAGCAGGTGCGAATAGGGAGGAGATTCGAACCAGGGGGCAAAATCCCCCTTGGACCTTTAAACATGTGTTTCGTTTTGCAGGAACCATATTCTCAGATTCCTGTTCAGAGTTTCGAAAATCAGCAGTTCAGCTTCGAATTGGACCCATGATTTCCAGATCGAAGGATGACATGTCCAGATCGAACACCCTCAGAGTGCAGCCCCTCATGCACCTTCGATCCAGACTCTTCACTGGGTCGAAAGACAGCCTGCACCTCTTTCGACCCAGACCTCCAGAATTATATTTTTTCTTGTTTTGCTGCCTGGCCCATTTGTACTTTGTTTACTTTGTTTTTGTTTATTTCTTTTAGCTTGTTTTTCTAATGAACATAAAAATCATAAAAATAAGTGACTTAGAATTAGGATTTAATTTAGTTAATTATTTTAACTTATTTTCTCCAATTTTAAAATCAGTAGACTTAGGACTTATTTAAATTCAATCCTTTTCATAAACCAAAAAAATGCAAAAAATATTAGGTTTGTTTTAGAGTTAATTTTAATCAGTTTTTTTTTATTAATTAAATTTGACTTAATTGAACATTTAGCATTTTCCCAAAAAAAAATAATATAAAACCACAAGAAAAAAAAGCTCTTATTCTTAGGATTTTTTTTAGATCCACGCGCGTTTATTTTTTTGTAACTGCTTATTATTCCCCCAATTTTAGACATGTAAATAATCCCCCTCCCCGAAGCCTTGTAATAGCGTAGGATTTACAATTTCTGCACTTTAAATTCCTGTATATATATTAACTGCTTAGATGTATGCTAACTAGGATTGTATGACAAGATCTAAAAACAAATGGTAGAACACCTAAATAAACAAAGATAATATAACTGAAAAACAATACACTTGCACATGCCACTCCTAGGGTACACCTCACTTGGTTGCCTCAAATGTGGTCATTAAGTATAGGATGTTTTAGAGGCCGTCCTTTTGTCCCAAGATCATAAGTTGCCTCGAAATGGTTGCCTCGATAAAAATGATCTAAGACATAGGATTACCGCTAAGGCGTCCTAACGTTGCTTTAGTGACCACAAGTCCCTTAAATCGAATTGACCCGAAAACTCCAACGACGGTGCTACCTACTTCTCAATAGTGGGATAGCACTGTCTAAAGGACATTTGCACAATTAAATTCCTTTTCGAGTAGGTGGAGGTTCTTAAGTACTTGCTCCTTTTTAAAAACAAAACAAAAACTTTTCACACTTACACTTTCTTCAAAAACAAAACTCTTTTCAAAACCCACATTCACAAAGAAAAGCAAACCTTTTGAAAACATAGTGAGCAAGTACCTAAGAGCCCGTGGATAACCACTGATAGAAAGGGTGCTAACACCTTCCCTTTCTATAATCTACCTCCCGAACCCGAGAAACATCTCGAAAAGGAATTTTTATGTGCTTTTGTCCTTTCCTTGTTGGATAAAATAAAAGACGGTGGCGACTCTTGCTTATCGCGACATTTTGCAAAAACAAACGCGAACGCGAACCAACATTAAAAAACAGTCAGTTCTCATTCCCACCGATCACACTATGCAATTGAGAAATTTCTTGAAATCTTGACTGGAGTGCCCCAGGTTAACTAGACTTTGAGAGATTTCTTGAAATCTTGACTGGACTGCCCCAGGTTAACTTGACTTTGAGAGATTTCTTGAAATCTTGACTGGACTGCCCCAGGTTAACTGGACTTTGAGAGATTTCTTGAAATCTTGACTGGACTGCCCCAGGTTTATTGGACAATGCCATGTCAGGTCCCCTTTTGTTGATAGGAGATTTTTGCAACGGAAGTGTCATTCCACTCGAAGTGATTTTGTTCACTGAGAGAGCTTTCGTTCATCGGAACTTTCACTGTGTAAATTTTTTTGCTGTCAAACAAATAGCCATATGCAAACAATGATATTCAAATAATGCAAAGTTTATGCTTGTCTTGAAATTTTAAAAAATGCATTTTTTAGCAGAAAACTTTTTATAAGAAAAATTCAGCTCAAGATTTAGAGCAAAGCCTTACAGGAGTTAGGATACCTTTTATAACAGTATACTTTCGAACTAACTCATGCTTCAATTAGGACTTTTGAAGGATTGTAACGTGGCTTGGTTCACAGTTTAAGAAACAAAGGATAAAGGCTCAAAGTATATTTGTACCCACCATCTCTTCGTGATGTTCTTCAATCCTAAACTCAGTTAATTATGCGTTTGAACTCCAAATGAGTCTGGAACGAAATTTTTGGTGATGGTTCACACAAGTTGAATTTGTTGGAAGGCAGCCATTTTTTGCAACATTTTTCATGTTATTGAGTATTTGTAGTGACCTCTTTCTTCTTCTTTTTTTTTGTTATCCCTAATTTTGCCTGACAGTTCCTATTTTCGAGATTACAGTCAGCGGGATGCCCCAGCTTTCGCAAGTCTCTTTTGTAGGTTTTGACTTAGTGGGTTTTTCTTTTTTAAGAGATAATGATTGCCTATGAGATAAGGAACCATCACTGTCTTTTGGTTCCAAAGGAATGTTTTTTTTTTGTTCATCATATTACAGGATGAGAGTTTGCGACTTAACGCACATTTTGAATTAACTGAGAGACTACCCTGCCCTAGGTTCAATTAAAGGTTTCATTTTGTGTTAAAACAGAAAACTTATACTTCTTTGGCTCGAAAGGGTTGACTAGGGATTATCTTCCTTATAACTCCAGTGTTTAGGATTTGAAAGAAACGCCTGTACATCATCAGCAAGGTCTGTCCAAAAGCATACTGTATGAGATTATGGCATTGTTTTCGTCATCCTCCCTCTAAAGGTTTGTAACTTTTAGCAAGAGTTAAATGTCATCAAAAAAGTAGAAAGCATAGTTCAAGTATAGTGAAAACGAATGGATGAATTCAAGACAAACATATGCAATGCATTAATGAAATAGAGTTTGACATCAACAGATAATTGTTTGAATAACAAAAGAAATTACAACTTGAAAATTCAAATGAAACCAAAGCCTCTTAGTCTGAACTTGTCACTTTAGGTGGAGAACCCTCAACATAAGATTTTCATCTGACCATCTTGTGTGAACTCCAGCGTTGTTTCTTTAACCAGATCTTGAATTTTGTTTCTCAATGCCCAACAGCTAACGGTGTCATGTCCAGGACTGTTGGAGTGATACACACATCTCGCATTTGGATTGTACCCTGGGGAGGCTGTTTTGGGACGCCGAGGAGGGTCCCTTAATACAATTAGCTTGACTTCCAAAAAGCGTTGCAGCACTTGGGATAATGGCATTTTAATCTCAGTGAAGTGCCTTTCAGATGTATTTTGCTCACGCCGATTACCCTGTTGATGCTGGTGAGGTTGTTGTTGGGCTTGTGACCCTGAAGCAAACTGGGAGACTTTCCCTTGACTTCTTGTCTCAAAGGAGGCTGAATGATGACTTGATCCTCAACCATAGTTGTTTGCCCCATTTTGTTACATCCATCCTGGTGCAGTTTGTTGATGAGGACCTTTAGGTCTTTCTGTCCTTGAGCCAGGTTTTGGATAAGAGCCATCTGGCCCACCAGTTGTCCCATCATTTGTATTTTCATTGTTGCCAACTCAATCTATAGCCCCTCCAACTGATCATTCCTGATGTTGCCTGGATTCCCTAGGACCATGCCCCTTGTGAGGAGAGCTTTCACTTCTTCCTGCCCCTTGGATAGGTTCAAGAACATTTCTTGAAGTTGAGCGTTTTGAGCCTGGATATCTTTGACAGTCCTCTCTAGAGCCATCTCTACTGAAATAAACAGTAGGAAAATAAGGAGACCTAAAAAGGGGAAAAACTGTCATGATACGATGCATGATATGTGGATGCATGTTTTCAAGGGTCTCGCAGGGTAAACACAAGAAAATGTTAGAGGTTGAACTTCGATCAACATCTTTGATTGGAGAACTTTGTACTGGTGGATGTCTTTCCACGAGAATCAAGCTCACCATGTCAAGTGGGTCATAGCCCTCGATTCAAGTTTTTGTACTTGATCTTTAACGGCGTTTGTTTAGAGGAAAATGAATCCTCTTGCCCTTTGGTAGACGTCTGGTTCAACGTGACCCCGTATCAAAGACCCTCGAGATCCTTGAAATGGTTATTGAAAATGCTATGGTATGATGTTATGATGTTATGTACAAGTATGTGAAAGTAAGCAAGTGTATATACAAATAGTCATATTCACACAAAGCAGATAAGTCCTTAGGTTCAGGCTTGCATGGAGTTTGTAGGTAAGTACCCTCTTGAAGTTAGTTGGCTCAACCTGTCCTATAAATAGTAACCTGGTTCTAAGGAGCTCAATATCACTGGATTATTTTCTGTGTTTATTGTTTCAGTTTAGCCACTTTACTAGCGACCGAAATATTCTAAGAAAACAACCCTCAATGTGTAGTATCGAGTATCTACCAACTTCGGACTGCACCAAAGCCGGTCATCTCACTACCCCTAAAAAGGCCAAGATGGTCAAGTAAAGCTTCTAAGAGTTCATTAGTGCTTCATGACATCACTCAGCGGCCCCGTATTCTCTTTGATTGACTCAAAGGCTACCGGTACCCACAAATATGTCGCACTAACGTAGCCACTTCTTCAACCATGTCGGTATACCCCGCACCGTTCCCTCGCAGTTTATTACTACTTACCTAAAAGGTGCCCCTAAATCCGGGTGTAGGATTTAAAAATAAACCCAAACAAGGATCCAAAAAAGGTAAAGCATACAAGTTAAACAATGTAAACAAATAAATGTGATCTAAACCCTAAGGTAACCCCACTTTTAGAAGATTCCCCAGCAGAGTCTCCAGTTCTGTGATACGGTGGGAGAACTAACTTGAGGTTTCGCGTTTGTGTTCGCAAATGTTTCGGTTTAGCAAGAGTCGCCACCGACTTTTTATTTTATCCAAAGGAAAGGTCAAAAAGCACAAGCAAGACCTTTGAGATGTTTTCTTGGGTTCGGGGGGTAGATTATGAAAAGGGAAGGTGCGAGCACCCTTTTCATCCATGGTTATCCATGGGCTCTTAGTTACTTTTTTAGATCACTTTCTTTTGCTTTTCAATTGTTTGAAATGGCGCTTTGTGTGTGTGGTTTTGAAAATGCTTTGAAAAAGAGGCCATCATTGTGGCAACCTTTGTAATGATTCTTGTTTTAATATATACAAAGGTGTTTGTCTTTTGAAAAGATATTTCAATGTTTTGTTTTGGGAAATGTTTTGAAATTGTGTTGTGAGGTGTGTTTGAAAATAGCAAGGATTTTTTTTGCAAGTTTTGATGAAGTAAATAAGAGTTGTCTACCCTATTTTAATCAAAGATATTTCCTATATGTTTTTAACCCTTTTGACAGTGTTGTTTTACCATTGCATTTGGTAAACAACCTTGTATTAGGATGTTAAACGGGACAGGCGCGGGTCATCGTATTGACCATGATAGAAATTGTGCTAAGTATCTTTAGCAATTTTTTTGAGGGTGTTGTACCCCAAAATTTTCTCTCTCATTTCATCCAAATTTTCTCATCACAAGACTCTTGGGACTCAAGATCAAGTTAGGGTTTGCTCTGCTCAAGACCCCTCCTTGCACTGTTGACCCAAATTAGGGTTTGAGTTTGCACAGGGATGTTTTGACCTAAAATACACAAAGTGACTTTCATGCTTCATGTTGGACTCACAAGTTTATCCATACCAAGTTTCAAGCCTTGATTCAAATCTTTGCCCAGTCAATTGGACAGTTGACCTGAAAATCAGCTGTATTGGGGAAAAAGCCAATTGTGGCCAATTGACAGTCAAACCTCATGAATTTTGACCCACATCAATATTATGAACTCACATGAACCATTTGATCAGGTTTGGATCACAATTCCACAAGAAATTTGATCAGATCACCAAAAGGGCAAAATGGTCATTTTTAGGGTTTTGACTGCACAAAGGCAATTTTTGACTGTTTGACCTAACCAATGGCAAACCAAGTTCAAATATGGACTCAAGGACTCAATTACATTGTCTTGACCCATTCCACAAGTTCAAAAGATCTCAAGTGCATAGGATTGACAGATGAATTTTTTAGTCAACTGATCAAAATTTGACTATACACTGAAAAGTCAAACTTTGACTTTTTGGTCAAAATCAAGTGCCAAGATTCATTTTTCATCAAGACATGTCAAATTATGAAACTTGTTCATCAAGAAACCCAAAATTGTAAATTAGGGTTTAAAATGAAAAAATTTCATAACTTAGAAATTTTCTAAGTTATGAAATTTTCTTATTTTTTCCTAACTTTGTCCCATTTTTTCACCAAGATGCAAATGGATTCAAACAAAACTTGAACCATGAAAGTTGTAGTCCATCACAAAATCTACAACTTTGATTCACAAAGTTTTCTCAAAGGAAGCTTTTATCTCATGTTATGAGTTTTGGAACAAGGGTACAAAAAACTTTTAACTTAGAAGAAATTTGCCCTATTCTAGGCAGGATTTTGGCCCGTCTTCTTGGCCATTTTTCACATGGTTCCACTTGGATTTTCAATTTTCATTACAAATATGGATTATAGTACATGTTCCAAGATTTCCAAATTGTCCAAGAACTCCTCAAACACCCTTGTGGTTAGAGAGAATCGAATTCACAAAGTTGGCCATAACTCACTTTTGTTCATGACCAATACATGTTCATAGCAAATGGCATTTTCAAATCAGCTTGGTTTATGCTAGCTTGCAGGCCTCTAAACCCCTTCACACTCAATAATTTAATGCCTAACCATTGTGTTAAGGTGTTATCTCATCCATTTGGGCATTACATGCAAGTTTAAGCCTTAAGTAGTAAAAGTGATTTTGCCATTTTTGCAAAAGTAGCTTTATGTCAAACCACTATGCATTGAGCCTTGGACAAAGATCTGAGATTGAAAATCAAATCCAGGGATTAGAGGGGGCCTAGAGGTTTGTTTGCAGCATACAAGATGGCTTGTACAGGCCTTTGAGACATTGGACACATCTTTTGCTTCACATAGAAGAAACATTGCAAAAATACAACAAACTCTCATTTCCTGTAAACACCAACCAAAACAAACTTTGTACACATCTTCCATACATCAAAACAAGCCTGAAACACGACTCGTTCACCCCTCATACCTCCTAATACACCAAAACACCATCTTGCTGCAAAAACAGGGCACCTCCTGCAGATTGAAGTCCACAACTCATTTTGCTCGTGCATTTTTGCTAAAACCTGTTCAAACACCTTCCATACCATCCACCTAAACTATTGCAAACCTAAAACTCCAGCTGTAACACCTCTAATCCAGTTTTCCATTTTTATTTTCAAGATTTGCAGGTGAACTTCTATAGCACGATACAAGGTGTTTCAAAGCAAGCCAAGTATTGGAGAAGCATCCTTGGACCTCAGGCAAGCTCAACAGAAGCTCAAACTCCATTGAAGGTTGCTACATTGCTCTACTCGAGTCAAGCTGAAACAGGTAATCCATGGACTTCTATCTCTCTATCTAGGAATGGTTAGGCTTAGGTTTGTGAATGAAACATGTCCTACTCATAGCCCTGAAGCCATACATGTGGTCATTTTTCATTTATGTTAAGCGTGCTGTGAGAATTTCAGTCATGAACATGTGAGAAAAGTTAGGTTAAAAATTAGGGCCAGAGAAATTCTCTCTGGTCTTTGAGAGTTAATCCAAGTTTTTTACATATTTGAATTCGTCATTTGATGCTCTACAATGTTTATGTTATGAGTTTTGGCTAAAAATCAAAGAATCAGGAGTTGGTATTTTGAAAAGAGGCGCGCGCGTTTGACAGAAGCTGAAGGTTGAAGATGATGGCTTGGGCTGGGCCTGAGCCATCCTTGCTGTTTGCACCCTCTTTTTTCAGTTTGCACCCCCTGGCCCATTTGATTAAATATTTGATATTTTTGTGTTTTTCTTTTTTATTCTGACTTTATATTTTTTTGTTCAAACATAAAAAAATACCAAAAATAATTTTCCACATTTTTTATATTTATTTGACATTTATTTACTTTTTTAAGCATATATATGTAAGTAATATAAATCCTTTTTTATTAAAACCCTAAAAAATAGTATAAAAAATATATTTATTTTTTAGTTATTATTTTTATTTATACTTTGAAAACATTTTCTTGAATATACATTTTTGTAAATAATTAATATTTTATTTTTGTACATACTTAGCATATTTAATATATTTAATATATACATATACATATTTTATTAAATATTTAGGGCAAAAATATAGAAATAATACATTTTTATTTTTATTAATAGTTGACATTAAAAATACTTTTTTTTTAACAAGATACTTCTTCTTCTTTTTTTTTTTGTATAAATTAATATATATTTTACATAATTAATAAATATTATTATTTATTCAAAAATTAGGGTTTTGCCCTAAATAACAAAAATAGCTAAAATTTGACTTTTTTATTTTGTTTATACTTCAAACATAAAAAACCTTTTTCACATACATAAACAATCTTTTTTTTGCATAATACATTTTTATTTGATATTTATTTAATTGTATTTATTTAAATGTTAAATATTAACTTGTATATTCGATATGGTTGTAATAACGTAGCATTTATTTCCTTGTCAAATATCCCCAATTCAAACTTGTATCCCCATCCCCATAATCATGTTGTAATAATCTAGGACTTTAAATTCTCGCACATTTAAAAGCTTTCAATTATGCCATGCTTAGACTTAGGGTTTGTATGCAAAATCAATCAACAAATAGCTTGACCTAATTCAAGATAAATATGCATGAAAAATAATCACAATGCACACTTGCACCCCCCCTAGGGTTTCATCCACTTGTTGCCTTCAAAAATGGGCCATGTTTGCATGTTGAGTACTTTGGCAAAACAAAACAAAAACAAACAAAATGATCATAGTCCCTTGATGACGCTATCGGAGTTGCCTAAACAAAAATGATCAAGTCCCTTACAATTCCAAAAGACACTTGACACTATTGCTTTCATGGTCTATACGATGACCCGCGCCTGTCCCGTTTACATCCTAACACAAGGTTGTTCACCAAATACAATGGTGAAACAACACTGTTAAAAGGGTTAAAAACATAAGGAAAGATCTTTGAGTAAAATAGGGTAGATAACTCTTAGTTACTTGATCAAACTTGCAAAAAACATCCTTGCTACTTTTCAAAAACACACATCTTAACACAATTTCAAAACAAACTTTCAAAATATTGAAAACCTTTCAAAAAGACAAACACCTTTGTATACATTCAAACAAGAATCATTACAAAGGTTGCCACAACAATGGCCTCTTTTCAAAACATCTTTCAAAACCACACACAAAGCACCATTTCAAACAATTGAAAATGCAAAGCAAGTGATCTAAGCAAGTAACTAAGAGCCCATGGATAACCATGGATGGAAAGGGTGCTAATACCTTCCCTTTCTATAATCTACTCCCCGAACCCAAGAAAACATCTCAAAGGTCTTTCCTGTGCTTTTTGACCTTTTCTTAGGATAAAATAAAAAGTCGGTGGCGACTCTTGCTAAACCGAAACATTTGCGAATACAAACGCAAAACCCAAGTCAGTTCTCCCACCGTATCACAGAACTGGCGACTCTGCTGGGGAAAACTTTAAAAGTGGAGTAACCTTAGGGCCTAGATCACCCTCTTTGCATGATTGTTGTTTGCTTTACATTTTTGCTTCTCTTGTTTGGGCTTGAAATCCTCCACCCGGATTTGGGAAACATTCATAGATAGCAATACGTTATGGAAACTGTGCGGGGTATACCGACACGGTTGAAGCAATAGCTATATTAGTGCGACATATTTGTGAGTACCGATAGCCTTTGAGTCAATCAAAGAGAATACGGGGCCGCTGAGTGATGTCACTAAGCACTAATGACCTAGAACCTTACTTGACCATCTTGGCCTTTTATTAGGGGTAGTGAGATGACCGGCTTTGGTGCAGTCCAAAGTTGGTAGATACTCGATACTACACTCATTGAGGGTTATTTTCTTGGAATATTTTGGTCGCTAGTTAAGTGTCTAAACCAAAACAATGAACATAGAAAACAATCCAATGATATTGAGCCCCTTAGAACCCGGTTACTATTTATAGGACAGGTTTTGAGCCAACTAAACTCAAGAGGGTACTTACCTATGAAACCTCATGCAAGCCTGAAACTAGGGTTTTGTGTGACTTGCTTGTACATGTGTTTGTGCATACATCATGAACATCATAAAGCATCATATGCATCCACTAACCATTTCAAGGGTTTGAATCTTCATCTTTGTTCTTGTTTTGTAGGTCATGGAAACTCTTCGCAGGAAAACGATTCAAGTCAACCTTGTGAGAATCCCTCCTCAACTCAAGGAGCTTTCATCCAGAATTCCAGAAAATTCTCTCTTCAGTGAAAGACATGGTAGACTTCTCAACCTAGTCAACACCAGCATTGAAGAAGACATGGTGAAAGTGTTGTTCCAATTCTTTGACCCCCTTCACCACTGTTTCACATTCCCCGACTACCAGTTGGTGCCTACTTTGGAGGAATTTTCTCAACTCCTGAGAATTCCTATTCTTAATCAACTACCCTACAACGGTACGGAAAAAGAACCAAAGCCTGAAGATGTTGCTCAAGCACTACACTTGCAACCATCTGACATCAAGGGGCATTGGGAAACCAGAAGTGGTGTCAAGGGCTTCCTGGCAAAGTTCTTGTTTGAGAAGGCACAAGAGTGTTGGAATTCTTTGGATCTGCAAGCCTTCGAAGAAATTGTGGCACTCCTTATTTATGGGTTGGTCTTGTTCCCAAACCCTGACCAACTTATAGATGTGAATGCTGTCAAGATTTTCATGTCCAAGAATCCCATACCTACATTGCTTAGGGACATCCTACACTCATTTTACACACGAACAATGAGGAAAAGAGGTGTTCTCATGTGCTGTACTCCTCTCCTAGCAAGGTGGTTTATTTCTCACCTTCCACAATCAGTTCTGAAGAATGAGCAGGGTTCAAGATGGTCACAACGGTTGATGACCCTCACACATTTTGATGTACATTGGTGTTCTCGGTCCATAGAAAATGTCATCATCATCGATCGTTGTGGTGAGTTCCCTAATGTCCCATTACTTGGCATTAGGGGAGGCATTACCTACAACCCCTGTCTAGATTTAAGACAATTTGGATATGCTCGGAGGGATGGCCCTCATGACATGCTGATTCCTGACCTAGTTTTTGACTTCGACAACAATGCGCAAGGACTTCGACAAAGATTCATCAGAGCTTGGAGGATGCCTAACAAGGTGGATAGTAAGACACTGGGGCACAAGAACTCCATCCCTCTTGAGCCTTACCTCAAGTGGGTACGAACCCGCGCCCAGAGCCTTATGATGCCTTACCCCTACATTCTCCCTTTGATCAAAGAGCCTGTTAAGGAAGGAGAGGTTCCATACACCATCCTACATCCTGACATGCCAACATCATGGGAGGAAATGCAGAAGAGTTACATCCAACTCAAGGAAGAACGGAATACTTTTGAAGCCAACTTCTACGCCAGTGAGAAGAAGGTTTTGGAGCTTACCCGCCGACTTCACGAGGAGGAGACCCACAACACTTACATCGCACCAAAGAGGATGCGCAACGTCTTTTTACCTTAAGAAGTTTTTGTAATATTTGGCCCATGGGGCATTTATGTACTGACAAATTTTCTTCTTATTAATATGACGTGTGTTCTTTTTGTCTGCAACAACTTTGAATTTCTAAATCCTTGAATGCATTACATGAATAAACATATCATTCATCATATGCATAAACAGGTCTTCACACCAGGTTTCCTTATCTTTCTGCTGTTTATTTCAGTAAGATGGATATTGAGCAGACGGTCAAAGATCTACAAGCACAAAACTCGCAGTTTCAACAACTCCTCATGACCTTAGCAAAGGGTCAGGAGGATCTTAAAGCACTGTTAGGGAATAAAGAGCAAGAAAAAGGAAAAAAGAAAAGAAGAGAGTTGGGGTAGCTACACTGGGAAGAAGATTTGAGAATGAAGCTAGGAGAGTTCTGGAATTCCCCTCTACGTCTGACGAGGGGACCGACAAAGGAAAAGGAGCTGCATTACCCTCTGAGTCTGAGGCTGAAGAAGAAGAGGTTGAAGAGGATGAAGATTATTCAGAGCAGCAATACCCACCAGCGGACGACAAATATAAAAACCTGGAGGATAGACTGGCAACTATGGAACTGCAAAGGGTTCCCAGGCTAGATTTTGAAGAATTGGGATTGATTGCTGGGATTGTTATCCCCCCCAAGTTCAAGGTGCCGACTTTCGCCAAATACGACGGTCTGTCTTGCCCGAAGATGCACCTGAGGTCATATGTCAGAAAAATTCAACCTCATTCATCCGATAGAAATCTCTGGGTACACTTCTTCCAGGACAGCTTGTCTGGTACACATCTAGATTGGTTTTACCAGCTTGAGAGGTCAGAAGTGCATAATTGGGAAGACTTGGCAGCTGCCTTCTATCGCCAGTATCAATACAACGCTGACTTGGCGCCTACCCGTACTCAGCTACAAAGTATGGGGATGGCCTCAAATGAGGGGTTCAAAGAGTACGCCCAGAAGTGGCGCGACTTGGCCGGAAGGGTGCAGCCGCCGCTGTCAGATAGGAAACTAGTTGATATGTTCTTGGGGACCCTATCTGGCCCTTTCTTCAACCATTTGATCGGGAGCTCTTCTGCAGGGTTTACTGAACTGATTCTGACTGGCGAAAGGGTGGAAGCCGGTATTAAGAATGGAAAGATTCAAAGGGATGCCTCTGCATCCACAGCTGTTAAAAAACCTTTCCCAGCTAAGAAAGAAGCAGCTGCTATACACTCTCAGAAAGGATTGGGAAGAGCTGAGCGCCGGCCGACTGTAGGGGCCGTGATGATTCAAAGTTCGTCAAATGATCGGCCTCGTAATAATCAGTCGAGACCTAATCAACAATGGGGAGAACAGCCACAACGGCAGTTCACCCGCATCAACATGACGCCCGCACAAGTTCTTCCCCATTTGATGAGGCTGAATCTGACCAGTTTGAAAGAGATGCCAAAGAATGTGAACACCACTTCTCCATCTTACAATCCGAACGCTAAATGTGCTTACCATTCGGACAGCGCCGGGCATGACACCAACAATTGTTGGGCGCTAAAGAATAAAATTCAGGATTTGATAGACGCTAAAGAGGTTGAGTTCGACGCCCCTGAGAAGCCGAATGTAATCTCTGCTCCAATGCCAAAGCATGGCCACAACGTCCATGCTGTTGAAGAGGATCTATTTGTTGCTACTGTTGATGATCTGATAACTCCACTACTGACAATCAAGTTGAATCTGTTGAAGGCTGGGATTTTCCCAGGTTGTGAAGAAGATTGCTACCTTTGTTCCTCCTTACCAACCGACTGTCCATTGTTGAAGTTAGGCATCCAACGCCTAATGGATAACCAAGAAATTCTTTTCGAAAAAGACTCATGTTACTCCAACACCTATCAATGATGTCTCAATAATAACCATATCCGCCAATCTTTCCAAGGTCCCCAAAAGACCTGTTAAGATTACATCCGCTCTGAAGATTGCACCTTTGAAGATAACCATGCCCGGGCCCGTCCCGTACAAATCCGAAAAATCAATACCGTGGAACTATGGTGGAGAAATCTACTACCACGGTGTTAAACAAATTGAATTAACTGAAGAGAGCTCTGATGAAGAGACTTCCGACATTGGAAACATTGCCGGAATGTGCAAAATTACCCGAAGTGGAAGAATTTTCTCTCCAGAGATTGCCCCTCCAAAGGTAATCTTTGGATCCTCAGCTACTCCTAAGGTTACCCCTGCACAGGTAAACATATCTGCGAGAACTCTAACGATCGAAGAAGTTGTAACTCCTGTGATTGTCCCTTCTGCTGCTGCTGATGATAAGGGGAAAGGGATCCAAGAAGAGCCCGTCAGGACGAGGGCTCAGCCATTGGTCATCCCTGAAACCTCTAAAAAAGAGATGGAGGAGATTCTGAAAATAATCAAGAAAAGTGACTATGATATTGTAGCACAACTGGGGCAAACCCCCTCAAAAATTTCAATGTTGGCCCTCCTGCTCTGTTCGGAGGCTCACGCTAAAGCTTTGATAAGATTTTTGAAGACAGCCCATGTACCCCAAGAGACCTCGGCTGACCAATTTCAGGATTGTGTAGCCAGTCTTACTGCTGACAACGGCCTAGGTTTTTCTGACGCTGACCTGACTCCTAAGGGAAGGAAGCACAATGATGCATTGCATGTGTCGGTTGAATGCTGAGGAACCACTCTCGCCCATGTCTTGGTTGATATTGGTTCTTCCCTAAATGTGCTGCCTAAGAAAGCTTTGGATCGGCTGGATTGTGAAGGCTTGGAGCTGAAACCTAGTAATATTATTGTCAGGGCCTTTGACGGGTCTAAGAGGATGGTGCATGGGGAGGTCGATATTCCCATCAAGGTAGGCACCGAGGTGTTCAACTCCACTTTCTGTGTAATGGATATCCGCCCATCATACTCTTGCTTGCTAGGAAGACCTTGGATCCACTATGCTGGGGCAGTCACTTCCTCTCTACATCAAATGCTGAAATACCCTGTTAAGGGTAAAATCATAATTGTACACGGTGAGGAGGAGTACATGATCAGTCATCTCAATTCCTTTCGGTATGTGGAAGTGGATGGCGAGTTCATCGAAACACCTTTTCAACACTTTGAGGAAGTTTCTCCCGAGGTGGAAGTAGCGAAGGTAGTGGCTGAGATACCTATCATTCCCAAGCAGGTGGCTAGGATGGCATCTCTAAAAGACGCAAAGGCTGTGATGAAGGAGGGAAAGAGAACAGTATGGGGACAGTTGCCTGACTTTCCCCACAAGACAGAGAAGTTTGGGTTGGGGTTTACGGCTGCGGGGCAAAAGGCTATGCGTCGCTCCAAAATTGAAAAGACACCCATCAAGATTTCTCCTCATGGAATCAATGCTTTAGAAGACAATGATGAAGAGAACAACTTTGAAGATTGGATCTTTCCAACCATTGAAGGAGGGCTGAACAACTGGGAGGCGAAAGACTTCGTTCCCATTACTTTCATCAATCAGTAATTTATCTATTGAACATTTCCTGTTTGGTCTGTAATAATTACTAAAACAATTCGCACACTATTTTCACCTCATGCCTTGCCCGGGGCATGTAGGTCCATTTGTAAGGGTTTGATTTCCTTCATAATCATATGCCATGTTTAATGAATCATTGGACGTTTTTCATTTATAAACTGTTGTGTTCATTTTCTTTCCTTTTGCATTTTTGTTTGTTTAAGGATGGCTATCCCTTACACACACCCATACTCACAAATGCAGGTACCCATCCACTCCGGATTCCATGGGTGACTATTCTGTTTTATCCTTCAAAAACTCTGAAGATTTGGTCAATCAGGCTGAGTACGAAGATGACGAAGATTGTGAAGTACTGGGAGAGTTAGCCAGACTTCTACAACAAGAAGAAAGGGCCATCTTGCCTCATAAAGAGTTGTTGGAAACCATCAACTTAGGGACAGAGGAAGACAGGAAAGAAGTCAAAGTGGGTGCCAATCTGGAACCAAGTGTCAAGGAACGCTTAATACAGCTGTTGAATGAATACGTTGAAATCTTCGCCTGGTCTTATGAAGACATGCCGGGGTTAGACACAGATATCGTGGTTCACCATCTCCCTACAAGAGAAGATTGTCCACCGATCAAGCAAAAGGTTCGTCGAATGAGGCCTTACATGTCTGAGAAGATTAAGGCTGAAGTAATGAAGCAATTAAACGTCGGCTTTCTGGCTGTTACAACCTATCCACAATGGGTTGCTAACATTGTGCCCGTACCTAAAAAAGACGGCAAGGTTAGAATGTGTGTGGACTATCGGGATTTGAACAGGGCTAGTCTTAAGGATGATTTTCCGCTTCCGCATATCGATATCTTGGTTGACAACACGGCTCAGCATAAAGTTTTTTCCTTCATGGATGGATTCTCGGTCTACAACCATATTAAAATGGCCCCCGAGGACATGGAGAAAACTACCTTTGTTACACAATGGGGTACCTTCTGCTACAAGGCGATGCCGTTCGGACTGAAGAACGCAGGGGCAACCTATCAACGCGCCATGGTAGCTTTGTTTCATGATATGATACATCATGAGTATGAATTTTACATAGACGACATGATAGCTCGATCACAAACAGAGGAGGAACACCTTGAACATTTGCAGAAGCTGTTTGCCAGGTTGAAGGAGTACAAACTTAGACTGAATCCAAGCAAGTGCACTTTTGGAGTTAGGTCTGGTAAACTTCTGGGATTTATTGTCAACAACAAAGGCATTGAGGTCGATCCAGCAAAAGTAAAGGCCATACAAGAAATGCCTGCCCCCCGTACTGAAAAGGAGGTTAGAGGATTCTTGGGACGCTTGAACTATATCGCCAGGTTCATCTCTCACCTGACATCTACCTGTGAGCCAATTTTCAAACTATTGAAGAAGGATCAAGTAGTTGAATGGAATGACGATTGTCAAGTTTCTTTTGATAAGATCAATGAGTATTTGCTGGAACCTCCTATTCTGATGCCACCCGTCGAAGGAAAGCCGTTGATCATGTATCTGACTGTTTTGGACAACTCAATGGGGTGCGTACTGGGCCAACATGACGAGTCTGGTCGAAAAGAGCATGCCATTTATTACCTTAGCAAAAAGTTTACCGACTGTGAGACTCGCTACTCACTGCTCGAGAAAACTTGCTGCGCTTTGGTATGGGCTGTGTTGTACCCCAAAATTTGCCCTCGCATTTTTCCTCAAGAATTCACAGCTTCAGGTGTTTCCTGATTTTTCAGACTGGCTCAAGAATCGGTCAAACGAACTTTCCTCGTCAATCAGACACAATTAGGGTTTTATTGATTTTCAGGGCTCTGGAATGCTTCAAACAGTTGGCTTAGGGTTTTGGTTGATTTTGGCTCAATTTCGATCAGGCGAACGTTTCTTTGGCATTTAATCAGGAATTAGGGTTTGTGCGCGCGTTCTCGGAAAGATCTAAATTCTACAGTGCTTTGCAAGACATTCCGAGATTTGGTTTGAATTCGCATTATTTGACTTAATCAGTAAAAAGAAGGCAGTTGGTTTGAATTCACGTTTGTTTGATTGAACCAGTCAAAAGATATATGCAGTGTGGATTTACAGTGTTTGGTAAAAAATCGGTGAAAAGGGAATGCGCCTGATCAGTGTTTTGATTAACTGTTGCTTTGCTTTGGATATTGGAGATACCAGGTTTAACTGCTCAGATTGCTAAAGCATTGTTTATTTAAATTATTTATTATTCTGAGGTTAAGTGATTGGAATTTATTTTTCAATTATTTTAATTCAAAGAATTTTAAATAATAAATAAACAATAAAGAAAGAAATAGAATTAATTGGATAATAAAGACTTTTATTTATTCTTGAATTATTTGTACAATTATTGTTTATAGTTTAATTACAAGCAATGATTTTACATTAATTTAAATTTAAATAAAAAGAAAACTATCTTATTTTTTCTAATTCTTCATTCTTCATTTAGTACCCCTCTCCATTCAAATGTTCATCTGCAAAAGAAAGGAAGAAAAGTCAAAAAGCAGATAAAATAATAAATGACAGACAGTTCATCATTAAGGGCCACTGATTGGGATCAGTTAACCCTCTCTGCAAATCACGGGATTTCTCCCGGTTCACAAAGAGGGAAGAATTTTATTTGCTAATCATGAATGCAAAGTTGAAAAAAATGCAAAGTGTCAAACTGCATAAGTTCAAGTCTCAAACAAACTGCACAGTTCAAATCAAACTAAAAGTCCAAATTCAACTTTCTGTCAAAAAGTGTAAAACTGCACAAAGGTACCCAAGCTGTCAAAGGAAAGAAGATTTGGGAAGATATCAAAGCCAAAAGTACAAAAGCTGTCAAGAAAAGATAAAATATGCAGAGGAAAACTATTATGCAAGCAACACATTTTCTTTTCATCATTTCCCAAAGAAAAGTGGCCACTTTCAGAACTAAAAGTACAGCATAAACATTATTATAATGCAAAGCGTACTAGAGAGAGAGAAGAGCAAAAAAGAAGCAGGTTTGCAGGCTTAAGGCTTGAAGCATAAGAAACTAATATAAAAAACAACTGCAACAGTACAGTAGAGGGGAGAGCAAAACCAATACAGAGAATATACACAAAACTGTATAAGCTGTATAAACCATTCCATAAGCCTGCACAACCATTAACCTGCATCAACCCCTTAACCAAAAACAACAAAAAACCAGTTCACTACAAGGATACCTGCTAAGGCCATCAACTTAAAGCATCAAACCTTAATCAAAAATCTGCCTAAACATCCAACCTGCCTAAGTATCAACCTGAAGCTAAAAACCCCAGGCCTAAGCATAAACCAGTTAAGCATCAAACCTGAAGCCCAAAACCAGTGGCCAAAAAACAATATATCAGACAGCAGACCTGCAATCAAAAAGAGGAGGGGTAACACACAAACCTGTAACTATGCCTTAAAACCTCCAGCCAAAAAAAAAAACAGTTTAAGGCCAAGCCTCACCATGCCTGTCAATAACTAAAAACCTCCAGCCAGAACACCAGTTCAGGCCTCAAGACCTCAAACCTGCCTAAGCAAAAACACTATCAAGCTAAAATATCCAGCCTAACCAATAAAACCTGTTAAAGCCATAGACCTCAAGAGGCCATAACCAAACGCATATTCAATGGTAAATCAAGGCAAGCCTCAGAAAAAGCAATATCACAAGCCTCAGACAACATCATCATGGGCCATTAATTCTAGCATACAGTAGAAGAAGAAGAAGAGAGGCTAATCAAAGCAAAAGCTTCAACAATAGCATGTTACAATTATAGCATTCAAGCCCTCAGAAAGATATCATCACAGGGCAATCAAAAAGCAAGCAATATAAGCATACGAGCAAAGAAGGCAACTATCAAGCTCAACAGTTTCAAAGGCAAGTTCAAGGCAACTGAGATAGAAAAAGTTTCAAAGGCAAAAGAGAATAAGAAAGTCAGAGAAGCATCAAAGGTATCCAACACAGGCAACAAAGGCAACATAAGCATGTAAACAAAGCCCTCAGAAAGTTCATCACTGGGCATAAAGAAAAAGCATCACATTAAACAAGCATACAGAAGAGGCAACTCAGAGGCAACAAAGGCAAGCCAACGAGGAGAAGAGATAAAGAAGATATAAAGGGGTTTTCAGTTCAGTTCATCATAAAACCTTAAAAAATGGCAACAAGATAAAGAGTACCAGGAAGTCCACAAGTCCATCATCATCTCACTCCGTCCTTGGCCGCCTGGGCGCCTCCGCCTTCATCCCTCCCCCGTCTCCTCAGAAAGGTATAGATTCTTTCCTTCTTCACGCACCTCAAACCAAAGAGACATGTAATCCGAATTAATATACAAAAAAAAACTAAGCATGCAAAAATACAAAACCCCTAATGCGTTGAAAGAATTAAAATACCTCTTTTTACCGCCGTTGAAGTGAGTGTAAGGAGGAGGAAGAATAGTGGCGCCGGTGGCCTTGAACGAAGAGAACTCAGAAGCTGGTGAGGGTGAACGAAGATGAACGAAGAACACGAACGCCGCCGCTGCTCACAAACCCTAAGCCAAATGTCCCAACTGACGCTGAGCCTTCAAACCCTAAAAATGTTTGTTACACGTGGGCCTTGCAGCTTTGAGCCCAAACGCGTTTACCCCCCTTTTTTTTGTTTTTCTGATCAAATTGCATATGGGCCTTACACATCTTCAGACCCATTTAACTCTTAAACCCTTTTTATCTCTTTTTTTACAATTTTAAACTAACTTAAATTTTTGTAAATAAAAATTACTTTAATTCCTTTTATACAAAATTTTCTTTACATAAACCTTAAGGTCAATTAGATTAATAGATCCTTATTTTAATTTTCTTCGTATATAAAAATACTAACATAATTAAACAAAAATACAAAATATAATACTTTAATACAAAAAATACTTAAAAATACATTTCTTATATACATAAACTTTTAAAACATTTAATTAAAATATCTTTTGTACATAACAAATAAAAATACATTTTTTTTCTCTAATTTAATTCTTGATATTTAATTAAAATGTACTTTTGGTATATAATAAATAAAGATACTTTTTATACATAATTCTTAACATTTAATTGAAATACTCTTTTGCATATATAAAACATAAAATATAAAGATACTTTTTTATATCAAATGTAAAATAATAACTTTCAAACTTAGAATATTTTTCTTTTCTTAAAACTCCTTTTTTTTGTACATATTAAAGAAAATACAAGATTATCAATTAAATAAACATTCAATTTTTCTTTAGGTCAAAACAATACACATTCAATTTCACATCTCTAACCTGTAAATAATTACACTTACAATACATTTCACATTATACACTTGACACATATACAATTGCTATTTCCACACATTGATATACATTATTTACATTTGATCGCGAATTCGATTTGGTTGTAACTTATTGGACATTACATTCCTAAGTCTCATCCCCATTCATAAATTTGTACCCCCACTCCCGGATACTTATTTTGTAATAGCGTAGACTTTACATTTCCGCAATTTACCGCTTTCAATTATACCATGGTTAGACCTAGGGTTTGCATGTACATAAAACCAAACGCTAGATAACCTAATACAAGACAAATACATGAAATCAATACACAATCACACTTGCACCCTCTAGGGTAATCCCACATGTTGCCTTCCAAAATGGGCCATGCTTGCACGTCAAGTATCTTTGGCAAAACAAATTCAAATGATCATAAGTCCCTCGATGACGCTTTCGAATGTTGCCTAAAACGGAATGATCATAGTCCCTTCAAAGCAAATTGCTAAAGACACTTGGCACCATTGCATTCATGGTCCATACGATGACCCGCGCCCGTCCCGAACAAACTTCCTAAACGCAAGATTGTCCACCAAATTCAATGGTGGAACAAAATTGTTAAAAAGGGTTAAAACATAACAAAAACCTTTGAGTACAATAGGGTAGATAAAACTCTTAGTTACTTGAGACCAACTTGCAAAAACACTTTCCTTCTTTTCAAAAACCACAATCCACAACACTTTCAAAACAAACTCTCAAAAACATTTGAAACATCTTTTCGAAAAGATACACGCCTTTGTAAAACATTCGAGTAAAGAATTGTTACAAGGGTAGCCTAAGATAAGGCATCTTCTTCCAAAATATTTTCAAAACACACACACACACACCATTTTCAAGCAATCGAAAATCAAGGCAAGTGATCTAAAAAAACCAAGTAACTAAGAGCCCATGGATAACCATGGATGAAAAGGGTGCTAATACCTTCCCTTTTCATAATCTACCCCCCGAACCCACGAAATATCTCAAAAGGTTTTTGCTGTGCTTTTTTAACCTTTCCTTTAGGATAAAATAAAAAGTCGGTGGCGACTCTTGCTCAACCGCACAAGTGCGAATACAAACGCAAAACCATAGTCAGTTCTCCCACCGCACCACAGAACTGGCGACTCTTGCTCAACCGCACAAGTGCGAATACAAACGCAAAACTATAGTCAGTTCTCCCACCGCGCCACAGAACTGGAGTTCTGTGGTGCGGTGGGAGAACTGACTATGGTTTTGTGTTTGTATTTGCACTTGTGCGGTTGATCAAGAGTCGCCATCGACTTTTTATTTTATCCTAAAGGAAAGGTTAAAAAAGCACAGCAAAAACCTTTTGAGATATTTCGTGGGTTCGGGGGGTAGATTATGAAAAGGGAAGGTATTAGCACCCTTTTCATCCATGGTTATCCATGGGCTCTTAGTTACTTGGTTTTTTTAGATCACTTGCCTTGATTTTCGATTGCTTGAAAATGGTGTGTGTGTGTGTGTGTGTTTTGAAAATGTTTTGGAAGAAGATGCCTTATCTTAGGCTACCCTTGTAACAATTCTTTACTCGAATGTTTTACAAAGGCGTGTATCTTTTCGAAAAGATGTTTCAAATGTTTTTGAGAGTTTGTTTTGAAAGTGTTGTGGATTGTGGTTTTTGAAAAGAAGGCAAGTGTTTTTGCAAGTTGGTCTCAAGTAACTAAGAGTTTTATCTACCCTATTGTACTCAAAGGTTTTTGTTATGTTTTAACCCTTTTTAACAATATTGTTCCACCATTGAATTTGGTGGACAATCTTGCGTTTAGGAACTTTGTTCGGGACGGGCGCGGGTCATCGTATGGACCATGAATGCAATGGTGCCAAGTGTCTTTGGCAATTTGCTTTGAAGGGGCTATGATCATTCCGTTTTAGGCAACATTCGAAAGCGTCATCGAGGGACTTATGATCATTTGAATTTGTTTTGCCAAAGATACTCGACATGCAAGCATGGCCCATACGATGACCCGCGCCCGTCCCGAACAAACTTCCTAAACGCAAGATTGTCCACCAAATTCAATGGTGGAACAAAATTGTTAAAAAGGGTTAAAACATAACAAAAACCTTTGAGTACAATAGGGTAGATAAAACTCTTAGTTACTTGAGACCAACTTGCAAAAACACTTGCCTTCTTTTCAAAAACCATAATCCACAACACTTTCAAAACAAACTCTCAAAAACATTTGAAACATCTTTTCGAAAAGATACACGCCTTTGTAAAACATTCGAGTAAAGAATTGTTACAAGGGTAGCCTAAGATAAGGCATCTTCTTCCAAAACATTTTCAAAACACACACACACACACCATTTTCAAGCAATCGAAAATCAAGGCAAGTGATCTAAAAAAACCAAGTAACTAAGAGCCCATGGATAACCATGGATGAAAAGGGTGCTAATACCTTCCCTTTTCATAATCTACCCCCCGAACCCACGAAATATCTCAAAAGGTTTTTGCTGTGCTTTTTTAACCTTTCCTTTAGGATAAAATAAAAAGTCGGTGGCGACTCTTGCTCAACCGCACAAGTGCGAATACAAACGTAAAACCATAGTCAGTTCTCCCACCGCACGCCAGAACTGGCGACTCTGCTGGGGATAATTTAAAAGTGGGGTTACCTTAGGGTTTAGATCACCTTTACTTTCTTGATTTGATTGACTTGATTGCTTTATCTTTTGGGTTCTTTGTTTGGGTTTGTTGTAAATCCTCCACCCGGATTTGGGGCACCTTTTTAGGTAAATAGCAAAAAACTGCGAGGGAACTGTGCGGGGTATACCGACATGGTTGAAGCAGTAAGCTATGTTAGTGTGACATATTTGTGAGTACCGGTAACCCTTGAGTAGTCAAGGAGAGTACGGGGCCGCTGAGTGATATCGTGAAGCACTAACGAACTCTTAGAACCTTAATTGACCATCTTAGCCTTTTTAGGGGTAGTGAGATGACCGACTTTGGTGCAGTCCGAAGTTGGTAGATCCTCGATACTACACTCTTTTGAGGGTTGTTTTTTTGGAATATTTTGGTCGCCAGTAAGTGGCTAAACCGAAACAATGAACACAGAAAACAATCCAATGATATTGAGCTCCTTAGAACCCGGTTTCTATTTTAGGACAGGATGAGCCAACTAAGAGGGTACTTACCTAAACCTCGTGCAAGCCTAAACCTAAGGACTTGTTTGCTTTGTGTGAATATGTTTGTCTGTATATACACTCACTTGCTTTTCGCATACATGTACATAATACCATAGCATTTTCAATAACCATTTCAAGGATCTCGAGGGTTCTTTTGATGCAGGGTTACGTTGAACCAGACGTCTATCAAGGGGCAAGGGGTTTCTCCTCTAACAAATGCCGGCAAAGATCAAGTGCAACAACTTGAATCAGTGGCTATGACCCACTCGACATGGTGAGCTTGATTCTCATGGAAAGACATCCACCGATACAAAGTTCTCCAGACAACGATCAAGTGCAACAACTTGAATCAGTGGCTGTGACCCACTCGACATGGTGAGATTGATTCTAGTGGAAGGACCTCTACCGGAGCAAAGTTCTCCAATCCAAGAGCAAAGTTCAACCTCTAACATTTTCTTGTGTCTACCCCAAGAGATCCTTGAAAGCATGCATCCACATATCATGCATCGTATTTTGACAGTCTTTCCTTTTTCAGGTTTCCTTACTCTCCTGCTGTTTATTTCAGTAAGAGATGGCTCTAGAAAGGTCTGTCAAAGACATCCAAGACCAGACTGCTCAGCTGCAGGAGATGTTCCTGAACTTGTCTCTGGGGCAAGAAGAGATGAAAGCTCTCCTCACAAAGAGCTTGGGGAATTCAAATAATGCCAGGAGTGATCAACTTGCGGAGCTGCAGTTTGATCTGACAACCTTGAGGACCCAAGTGATGGGACAGTTGGTGGGCCATATGGGTCTCATCCAAGACCTATCTCAAAGACAAGAGGAACTCGGAGTTCTTGTCCGCCAACTGCTTCCAAACAACCAATTGGGGCAAGCATCTGAGGTCGAAGAGCAAGTCACCACTCAGCCTTCAATCACTCAAGAAGACAAAGGGAAAGCTCCTTTGCTTGCCTCAGGGTCACAAGCCCATCAACAACCTCGCCAGCGTCAAAGGGGTAATCGGCGTAAGCAGGAAACGTCGGGAAGACAGTTCACGGAGACTGAAATACCATCATTCTTTATACTGAAGCGCCTGATGGAGGTCAACTTGCTTACCTTAAAAGATCCTCCTCAGAAGCCCAATATCTCCTCTCCTCACTATCATCCCGACGCATTCTGTGTTTACCACTCCTACAGCCCGGGACACGACACCAACGACTGTTGGGCCTTGAAGAACAAGATTCAAGATCTGATCGACATTGGGGTGCTGGAATTCATGCCAGACGGCGAGATGAAAATCTTCCGTTAAAGGGTTCTCCACTTGAAGTGACGAAGCTTGAGCTGAAAGACTTTTGCTTCTTTTTGAATTTTCAAAGTTGTAATTTCTTTTGCTGTCAAACAATTATCTGTTGATGTTAAACTCTGTTTTCATTAATGCATTGCATATGTTTGTCTTGAATTCACCCATTCGTTTCACTACTCTTATGCTTTTCTTTATGATAAAAAGCTATAAGCCTTTAGAGGGAGGATGACGAGACGATACCATGATCTTATATAGTATGCTTTTGAACAGACCTTGCTGATGATGTACAGGCATTTCTTTCAATTCCCAAACACTGGAGTTATAAGGAGGTTAATCCCTAGTCAACCCCTTCGAGCCAAAGAAGTAGGAGTTTTCTGTTGTAAACAATCGAAACCTTTGATATAAACCCGGGGCAGGGTAGTACCTCAGTTAATTCAAAAGAAAATGCGCATTGAAGTCGCAAACTCTCAGTTCACAACGAACGATGTCAAAAAAAAAAGAAAGCATTCCTTTGGAATCAAAAGACAAGGGTGGTTCCCTATCATATAGACGGTCAATCTCTCAAAAGAGAAAAAGCCCACTGAGCCAAAACCTATAAAGGAGGCTTAAGAAAGCTGGGGCATCCCTGACGGTAATCCCGGAAAACGGTAACAGTCAGGCAAAAGTTAGGGATAACAAATCAAAATCAAAATAGTGAGGTCATTACAAAATCCTCAACAACATAAAAAAATGTTGAAAAAGAAAAAAGGAGATGATGACTGTCTCCCCAAATTCAAACTGGTGAACCATCGCCCAAAAGTCGTTCCAAACTCAAAACAGAGTGTGACGCACAATTAACTGAGCTTAGGTTGAAGAACATCACGAAGAGCGGGTGGGTACAAATATATTTTGAGCCTTTATCCTTTGTTTCTTAAACCGTGAATCAAGCCACGTTACAACCCTTCAAAAGTCCTAATTGAAGCATGGGTTAGTTCGAAAGCATACTGTTACAAAAGGTATCCTGACTCCTGTAGGGCTTTGCTCTAAATCTTGTGTTGACTTGTCTTATGAAAAGTTTTCTGCTAAAAACGCATTTTTCAAAAAAAACTTCGAGACAAACATAAACTTTGCATTATTTGAATATCACTGTCTGCATTTGGCTTTTGGTTTGACAGCGAAGAAATTCATACAGCGAATGTTCGGAGGAACGAAAACTCTCTCAGTAAGTAAAAATCACTTCAAAAGGATGACACTTCCATTACAAATCTCCTATCAGCAAGGGGCATGACATGTCACCATCCAATTAACCTGGGGCAGTCCAGTCGATATTCCAACAGATCTTTCAAAATCCAGTTAACCTGGGGGCAGTCCAGTCAAGATTTCAAAAAATCTCTCAATATGCAGAGTAATCTGATTCAAGACTCCTTCATCACCACTCGGGGCATTCGAATGTCAAAAGTGTTCAACAAATCAATTATCACCTTTCCAGATTCGATTCCTGTATCTAGCCAGGGCACGTCTGAAGAGTTCGAAGATTCGATTCCTGTATCCAGCCAGGGCATATCTGTTAACTATCACCATTTCCAGACTCGATTCCTGTATCTAGCCAGGGCACGTCTGAAGAGTTTGAAGATTCGATTCCTGTATCCAGCCAGGGCATATCTATCAACTATCACAATTCCAGATTCGATTCCTGTATCCAGCCAGGGCACGTCTGAAGAGTTCCAGATCAACGCCTGTAACAAGCCAGGAAACATCTGTGGACGACCGATTGTAGACCAACACCTGTAACAAGCCAGGAAATTATCTACATCACCACTTGGGGCATTCAAATGTCAAAAGTGTTCAAAAACCCGATGCAGCTTTACACGAGCTCATCATCAGGAAGCCCTACACCGGTTCCTTCTCAAGATTTCTGAAAATAGTTCACGGGTTCTCCAAGTAACGGATGTTAACCTATCACTTGTTCAGATTCTTCTCAAGACTTCTGAAAACAGTTTATGGATTCTTCCCAACAACGGATGTTAATCTATCAGCTTGTTCAGATGCAACCATTGAAAACAGTTTACGGACGCTTCCCAACAACGGATGCTGCTCTATTGCTTATTCAATCTCAAGATTTCTGAAAACAGTTCACGGGTTCTCCAGTAACGGATGCTAACCTATCACTTGTTCAGATTCTTCTCAAGACTTCTGAAAACAGTTTACGGATTCTTCCCAACAACGAATGTTAATCTACCAACTTGTTCAGATGCCAACTTTTGAAAATAGTTTACGGACGCTTCCCAACAACGGATGCTGCTCTATTGCTTATTCAACTTCTCAACACTCTGAAAACAAGTTTACGGATTCTCCAGTAACAGATGTCAATCTATTGCTTGTTCAGATTCCAAGCCTTCACCTGCGGCAATCAGAGGACTCTCGCAATCCCCGGCCAGAGAACCTTCCAGAAGCTAACTCCACTCAGAGTCAAGTTTCATCATCCCCAGCGAAGCCAGACTAATGAACCTTCTCCCCACAGAGTTTTGGGAGGGCAAATCTTGAGTTCCCCAGTGAAGTCGCCAGAGTTACTTCCCACCGAGCTGAAGATCCTCAATCTTACCTCCCCAGCATGAGTCTATTAGATTGGAACTCCCCTGTAGAGGTCATCAGGAATTCTCCTCCACAGCAGCAGCCAGAGAATTATTTTCCCGGCAGCGGTCAAGATTCTTTTATCTACAGCCGTCCAAGATTCATTTATCCTCAGCAAGATAGCTCATCAGCTTACATGCGCATTCATCACATTCATGTCATAAACATTTATGTCACATACATTGCATCATGCATCATGACATTGCATGCAACTAACCCTTTACCTTCTCAGGAAAGATCAGTCGACAGAGAAAGATCATCTTCCGAGATTCATCCAGAAATAGTTCAGATGTGACCCGGACACGGTGACATTCTGATACTTATTCCAGATCCATCCAGATGCAACTTTACACGAGCTCATTATCAGGAAGCCCTACACCGGTTCCTCCTCAAGACGTCTGAAAATTTTTTACGGATTCTTCCCAACAACGGATGTTAATCTACCAACTTGTTCAGATGCAACTTTTGAAAACAGTTTACGGACGCTTCCCAACAACGGATGCTGCTCTATTGCTTATTCAACTTCAAGACTTCTGAAAACAGTTCGCGGGTTCTCCAAGTAACGGATGTTAACCTATCACTTGTTCATATTCTTCTCAAGACTTCTGAAAACAGTTTACGGATTCTTCCCAACAACGGATGTTAATCTACCAACTTGTTCAGACTCTTCTCAACTTTTGAAAACAGTCTACGAACGCTTCCCAACAACGGATGTGGCTCTACTGCTTATTCAATCTCAACTCCCGAAGATAGTTTACGGGTTCTCCAGACGTGGATGTCAATCTATTGCTTATTCGGACCCCCAATTCAGAGATGTTCCAAAACATGGGTGCCTTTCTGATACTTGTCCACTCACCATTGACATACAGTTCAACATGTCCAGATGGCATCTATAAGCCCGTCCTCCTACCAGCAGTCGCCAAATGGCATCTTTAAGCCCATTCACCTCTACCATCACATCGCCGAGTGCAAATTTTCTGGGAACTTTAGTGTCCAATCTTCTTTTACCTTCAAGTCGCGAAAGGCAGACTTGCCAATCTAACTCTTCAGGTCCAAGAAGATTAAACAGGGGCAACTGTTGTACCCCAAAATTTGCCCTCGCATTTTTCCTCAAGAAATCACAGCTTCAGGCGTTTCCTGATTTTTCAGACTGGCTCAAGAATCGGTCAAACGAACTTTCCTCGTCAATCAGACACAATTAGGGTTTTATTGATTTTCAGGGCTCTGGAATGCTTCAAACAGTTGGCTTAGGGTTTTGGTTGATTTTGGCTCAATTTCGATCAGGCGAACGTTTCTTTGGCATTTAATCAGGAATTAGGGTTTGTGCACGCGTTCTCGGAAAGATCTAAATTCTACAGTGCTTTGCAAGACATTCCGAGATTTGGTTTGAATTCGCATTATTTGACTTAATCAGTAAAAAGAAGGCAGTTGGTTTGAATTCACGTTTGTTTGATTGAACCAGTCAAAAGATATATGCAGTGTGGATTTACAGTGTTTGGTAAAAAATCGGTGAAAAGGGAATGTGCCTGATCAGTGTTTTGATTAACTGTTGCTTTGCTTTGGATATTGGAGATACCAGGTTTAACTGCTCAGATTGCTAAAGCATTGTTTATTTAAATTATTTATTATTCTGAGGTTAAGTGATTGGAATTTATTTTTCAATTATTTTAATTCAAAGAATTTTAAATAATAAATAAACAATAAAGAAAGAAATAGAATTAATTGGATAATAAAGACTTTTATTTATTCTTGAATTATTTGTACAATTATTGTTTATAGTTTAATTACAAGCAATGATTTTACATTAATTTAAATTTAAATAAAAAGAAAACTATCTTATTTTTTCTAATTCTTCATTCTTCATTTAGTACCCCTCTCCATTCAAATGTTCATCTGCAAAAGAAAGGAAGAAAAGTCAAAAAGCAGATAAAATAATAAATGACAGACAGTTCATCATTAAGGGCCACTGATTGGGATCAGTTAACCCTCTCTGCAAATCACGGGATTTCTCCCGGTTCACAAAGAGGGAAGAATTTTATTTGCTAATCATGAATGCAAAGTTGAAAAAAATGCAAAGTGTCAAACTGCATAAGTTCAAGTCTCAAACAAACTGCACAGTTCAAATCAAACTAAAAGTCCAAATTCAACTTTCTGTCAAAAAGTGTCAAACTGCACAAAGGTACCCAAGTTGTCAAAGGAAAGAAGATTTGGGAAGATATCAAAGCCAAAAGTACAAAAGTTGTCAAGAAAAGATAAAATATGCAGAGGAAAACTATTATGCAAGCAACACATTTTCTTTTCATCATTTCCCAAAGAAAAGTGGCCACTTTCAGAACTAAAAGTACAGCATAAACATTATTATAATGCAAAGCGTACTAGAGAGAGAGAAGAGCAAAAAAGAAGCAGGTTTGCAGGCTTAAGGCTTGAAGCATAAGAAACTAATATAAAAAACAACTGCAACAGTACAGTAGATGGGAGAGCAAAACCAATACAAAGAATATACACAAAACTGTATAAGCTGTATAAACCATTCCATAAACCTGCACAACCATTAACCTGCATCAACCCCTTAACCAAAAACAACAAAAAACCAGTTCACTACAAGGATACCTGCTAAGGCCATCAACTTAAAGCATCAAACCTTAATCAAAAATCTTCCTAAACATCCAACCTGCCTAAGTATCAACCTGAAGCTAAAAACCCCAGGCCTAAGCATAAACCAGTTAAGCATCAAACCTGAAGCCCAAAACCTGTGGCCAAAAAACAATATATCAGACAGCAGACCTGCAATCAAAAAGAGGAGGGGTAACACACAAACCTGTAACTATGCCTTAAAACCTCCAGCCAAAAAAAAAACAGTTTAAGGCCAAGCCTCACCATGCCTGTCAATAACTAAAAACCTCCAGCCAGAACACCAGTTCAGGCCTCAAGACCTCAAACCTGCCTAAGCAAAAACACTATCAAGCTAAAATATCCAGCCTAACCAATAAAACCTGTTAAAGCCATAGACCTCAAGAGGCCATAACCAAACGCATATTCAATGGTAAATCAAGGCAAGCCTCAGAAAAAGCAATATCACAAGCCTCAGACAACATCATCATGGGCCATTAATTCTAGCATACAGTAGAAGAAGAAGAAGAGAGGCTAATCAAAGCAAAAGCTTCAACAATAGCATGTTACAATTATAGCATTCAAGCCCTCAGAAAGATATCATCACAGGGCAATCAAAAAGCAAGCAATATAAGCATACGAGCAAAGAAGGAAACTATCAAGCTCAACAGTTTCAAAGGCAAGTTCAAGGCAACTGAGATAGAAAAAGTTTCAAAGGCAAAAGAGAATAAGAAAGTCAGAGAAGCATCAAAGGTATCCAACACAGGCAACAAAGGCAACATAAGCATGTAAACAAAGCCCTCAGAAAGTTCATCACTGGGCATAAAGAAAAAGCATCACATTAAACAAGCATACAGAAGAGGCAACTCAGAGGCAACAAAGGCAAGCCAACGAGGAGAAGAGATAAAGAAGATATAAAGGGGTTTTCAGTTCAGTTCATCATAAAACCTTAAAAAATGGCAACAAGATAAAGAGTACCAGGAAGTCCACAAGTCCATCATCATCTCACTCCGTCCTTGGCCGCCTGGGCGCCTCCGCCTTCATCCCTCCCCCGTCTCCTCAGAAAGGTATAGATTCTTTCCTTCTTCACGCACCTCAAACCAAAGAGACATGTAATCCGAATTAATATACAAAAAAAACTAAGCATGCAAAAATACAAAACCCCTAATGCGTTGAAAGAATTAAAATACCTCTTTTTACCGCCGTTGAAGTGAGTGTAAGGAGGAGGAAGAATAGTGGCGCCGGTGGCCTTGAACGAAGAGAACTCAGAAGCTGGTGAGGGTGAACGAAGATGAACGAAGAACACGAACGCCGCCGCTGCTCACAAACCCTAAGCCAAATGTCCCAACTGACGCTGAGCCTTCAAACCCTAAAAATGTTTGTTACACGTGGGCCTTGCAGCTTTGAGCCCAAACGCGTTTACCCCCCTTTTTTTTTGTTTTTCTGATCAAATTGCATATGGGCCTTACACATCTTCAGACCCATTTAACTCTTAAACCCTTTTTATCTCTTTTTTTACAATTTTAAACTAACTTAAATTTTTGTAAATAAAAATTACTTTAATTCCTTTTATACAAAATTTTCTTTACATAAACCTTAAGGTCAATTAGATTAATAGATCCTTATTTTAATTTTCTTCGTATATAAAAATACTAACATAATTAAACAAAAATACAAAATATAATACTTTAATACAAAAAATACTTAAAAATACATTTCTTATATACATAAACTTTTAAAACATTTAATTAAAATATCTTTTGTACATAACAAATAAAAATACATTTTTTTCTCTAATTTAATTCTTGATATTTAATTAAAATGTACTTTTGGTATATAATAAATAAAGATACTTTTTATACATAATTCTTAACATTTAATTGAAATATTCTTTTGCATATATAAAACATAAAATATAAAGATACTTTTTTATATCAAATGTAAAATAATAACTTTCAAACTTAGAATATTTTTCTTTTCTTAAAACTCCTTTTTTTTTGTACATATTAAAGAAAATACAAGATTATCAATTAAATAAACATTCAATTTTTCTTTAGGTCAAAACAATACACATTCAATTTCACATCTCTAACCTGTAAATAATTACACTTACAATACATTTCACATTATACACTTGACACATATACAATTGCTATTTCCACACATTGATATACATTATTTACATTTGATCGTGAATTCGATTTGGTTGTAACTTATTGGACATTACATTCCTAAGTCTCATCCCCATTCATAAATTTGTACCCCCACTCCCGGATACTTATTTTGTAATAGCGTAGACTTTTCATTTTCGCAATTTACCGCTTTCAATTATACCATGGTTAGACCTAGGGTTTGCATGTACATAAAATCAAACGCTAGATAACCTAATACAAGACAAATACATGAAATCAATACACAATCACACTTGCACCCTCTAGGGTAATCCCACATGTTGCCTTCCAAAATGGGCCATGCTTGCACGTCGAGTATCTTTGGCAAAACAAATTCAAATGATCATAAGTCCCTCGATGACGCTTTCGAATGTTGCCTAAAACGGAATGATCATAGTCCCTTCAAAGCAAATTGCCAAAGACACTTGGCACCATTGCATTCATAGTCCATACGATGACCCGTGCCCGTCCCGAACAAACTTCCTAAACGCAAGATTGTCCACCAAATTCAATGGTGGAACAAAATTGTTAAAAAGGGTTAAAACATCACAAAAACCTTTGAGTACAATAGGGTAGATAAAACTCTTAGTTACTTGAGACCAACTTGCAAAAACACTTGCCTTCTTTTCAAAAACCACAATCCACAACACTTTCAAAACAAACTCTCAAAAACATTTGAAACATCTTTTCGAAAAGATACACGCCTTTGTAAAACATTCGAGTAAAGAATTGTTACAAGGGTAGCCTAAGATAAGGCATCTTCTTCCAAAACATTTTCAAAACACACACACACACACACACACCATTTTCAAGCAATCGAAAATCAAGGCAAGTGATCTAAAAAAACCAAGTAACTAAGAGCCCATGGATAACCATGGATGAAAAGGGTGCTAATACCTTCCCTTTTCATAATCTACCCCCCGAACCCACGAAATATCTCAAAAGGTTTTTGCTGTGCTTTTTTAACCTTTCCTTTAGGATAAAATAAAAAGTCGGTGGCGACTCTTGCTCAACCGCACAAGTGCGAATACAAACGCAAAACCATAGTCAGTTCTCCCACCGCACCACAGGCTGCTCGCCGACTAAGGCAGTATATGTTGACTCATACCACTTTGTTGATTTCCAAAATGGACCCGATCAAATATATCTTCGAGAAGCCTGCTTTATCTGGAAGAATCGCTAGATGGAAAATGATCCTGACTGAATATGACATCCAGTATACTACCCAAAAATCTATAAAAGGGAGTGTACTAGCTGACCATTTAGCTCATCAAGCTATCGAAGATTATCAATCTATGAAATTCGACTTCCCGGACGAGGACATCATGACTTTGGACAACATTGAAGGTAACAGACCGTATGACGGACCTGAAAATGGATCCCGATGGACCCTGTACTTTGATGGTGCTTCAAATGCACTCGGAAACGGTATCGGTGCGGTACTCATTTCCCCAAAAGGTTGCCATACGCCTTTCACTGCTCGACTTTGTTTCAGCTGTACCAACAACATGGACGAATATGAAGCTTGCATCTTTGGTCTCAAGGCTGCTATAGACTTGGGGATCAAATCTTTGATCGTATTTGGAGACTCGGCTTTGGTTATCAGTCAAGTCAAAGGAGAGTGGGACACCAATTATCCTAATCTTATCCCATACAAAGAACATGTCCTGACATTGTTGCCTCATTTCGAGCAGATCACCTTCGAGCATTTCCCGCGAGAAGAAAATCAGCTAGCAGATGCTCTGGCTACGATGTCTTCCATGTTTAAACTCAACTGGGATAACGAGGCTCCCCAAATTACCATCGAGCGAATGGACAAACCTGCGCATTGTCATGAGATTAATACCGAAGATGTAGTGGAACAACCCTGCTTTCATGAAATCAAAAGGTATCTCCAGACTAGAGAATATCCTGAAGGAGCTTCAGTCAATGACAAAAAGTTCTTAAGGAAATTTGCTGCCATGTTCTTCCTAAGCAATGGCACCCTTTATAAGCACAGCCATGATTGTGTTTTACTTCGATGTGTAGACAAGGCTGAAGCAGAGTTGATCATGACTGAGATACACAGTGGCACGTTTGACACCCACTTTAGCGGACATACGATGGCTAAGAAGATTCTAAGGGCAGGCTACTACTGGTCTACCATGGAAGTTGATTGTCATCAACATTCCCGTACTTGCCATAAATGCCAAGTCTATGCCGACAAAGTACATATTCCTCTTGTTCCTCTTAACATTTTGACAGCTCCTTGGTCGTTCGCAATGTGGGGCATCGACATGATTGGAGAGATCAAGCCCACAGCGTCCAACGGACATCGCTTCATCTTGGTCACTATTGACTATTTCACCAAGTGGGTCGAAGCAGCTTCCTTTGCCTCTGTTACGAAAAATGTGGTTGCTCGCTTCATCAAGCAGAACCTCATATGCCGGTATGGTGTCCCCGACAGGATCATCACAGACAATGGTACAAATTTGAACAATACTATGATCACTGCTCTATGCGAACAGTTCAAGATTTATCATCATAATTCATCTCCCTATCGGTCGAAGATGAACGGTGATGTTGAAGCTGCAAACAAAAACATCAAGAAGATCATTCAGAAAATGACAGTTACCTACAAGGACTGGCACGAGATGTTACCGTTTGCTCTGCGTGGATATCGTACCATGGCACGTACTTCAATAGGGGAAACCCCATTCTCTTTGGTATATGGCATGGAAGTTGTCCTACCTATGGAAGTTCAGATTCCTTCTTTAAGGATTATGAAGAACGCTGGTTTGAGTGAAGACGATTGGATTTAGACCCGACTTGATCAACGAGAAGCGACTCACTACTGTTTGCCATGGTCAGACGTACCAAAAACGGATGATCAAGGCTTTCAACAAGAAAGTAAGACGTCAGGTATATCAAGTCGGAGATCTTGTAATCAAGCGGATCATCTTGCCGCAAAGTGATCCCAGGGGCAAATGGACTCCTACTTACGAAGGACCATTTGTGATCAAGAGCATCTTTTCTGGTGGTGCAATGATTCTGACCACCATGGACGGCGACGATTTGCCATACCCTGCGAATGCAGACATAGTCAAAAGATACTACGCATAAAATAACCCGACAAGTCGAAAACTCGAAAGGGCGACTTGGGCAAAAATGGGCATCCCGGTGAACTGAAAACCCGAAAGGGCAGTTCAGGAAAAAATTAGGGATAAAACAAAAAAATTTGTACACCCGGCAAGTTGAAAACCCGAAAGGGCGGCTTGGGCAAAAAAGGGTTTCCCGGTGGATCGAAAACCCGAAAGGGCGATTCAGGCAAAAGTTAGGGAATTAAAGCGTATGACTATGTCTCGTCGGATAACTTTAGAGAACAATCTCTTCATGAACAAGCTCTGAGCTTCTGATCAATCCAATCATCGGCGGACGAAGCAGTGAATGGACAAGATATTCAGAGTTGTGAAGGCTATAACAGAATGGGAATCCCATGGAATTGTTACACATAGCCATCTTTCTTTTGTATAAATTTTTTCAATGTTTACGACAACGTTCTCTTACTAGGATGTCTGTCTCCTTTGTACAAAGATACTCATAAAAAGTTAATACAAATACTTTTCCAAGTACAGAAATTTGCTTTGTCTTCCTTTTCTTTTTACAGTTATGTTTTATTTGAGAAACGTCCAATGTTTTGTTAAAAAGGCATATGCATTTGAACATAATCAGTGTTTACAGAAACAAAAATTAAGAAAAGACGATTGCTGATAGGTTGAAGGTATAGGTAGATATCTTGATGCCCTTTCAGAAGAAATCCCCAGCGGAATTAAACTCCAAGTTCCTCAACTAAGTTAAAATTCGGAATATACTTCCCCAACAAAGTTGAACTTCAGGATCCTCAGCAGGACAAAAGCTTTCTAAAAGTGGGATCCTCCAGCTAAGCTGAATTTCAAAATTCCCCTCAGAGTTAAGTTTCAAGATCCCCAGTGGAGCCAAAACTGTTAATCCCCAGCGGAGCTAAAACTTCCAACTATCAATCCCCAGCGGAACCAGATTAGTGAACATTCTCCCCACAGAGATACTTCCCATCAGATTGAAGATTCTCAGTCTCACTTCTCCAGCATAAGTCTCCCAGGTTTCAAATTCCCCAGTAGAGATCGTCAGAATTCTCATTCCCCACAAGTCACCAAGGATTTTCAATCCCCGACAATGGTCCTAAGATCCCTCAACAATTGAAGATCTGGTTCCCCAAGCAATCAGCAGTCAGCAAGGATTTCTCATCTCCAGTAATCAAAGATCTTCGAAATCCCAAGCTTCGGTCATGGATTTATTTTCCCCGACAACAATCAAAGGATTTTCAATCCCCAGCAGCAGTCCAGGATTTATCTTCCACAGCAAGACGGCTACTCAGCTTACATGCATAATCATTACATTCATATATCATAAACATTGATGAAACGCAATTCATTGCATCATGCATATCATGCAACATAACTTGGTGTTTTAGCTAACATTTTACCCTTTTCAGGATAAGATTAAAAGGCCATCATTAACAATTATTCAGATACAGTATGGATACAACCCAAACACGGTGGTCATTCTATTACTCATTCAGAATTTCAAGTCAAATACAGTACAGATACACCCCAGACACGGCGGTCATTCTGCTACTCATTCAGACTACAACAATCAGATACAGACTAGATACGCTCCAGACACGGCAGCCATTATACCTCTCATTCAGATTCATTTATCAACCTCAAGGTCCAATGCATTCCAAACACGGATACCATTCTGACCTTTACATCAGCAGTTTGATTCTCTCAGTGCAGTCGCCACGGAAGTCATTCTTTCATTTACACAGATCCCAGTTACAGTTTCAGATACACTCCAGACACAGAGGTCATTCTGCTACTCATATAGATCCAGATCCCAGTTACAGTTTCAGATACACTCCAGACATGGAGGTCATTCTGCTACTCATACAGATCTCGATCCCAGTTACAGTTGCAGATACACTCCAGACACGGAAGTCATTCTGCTACTCATACAGATCTCAACTTCAGATACAGTCCAGATACGCTCCAGACACGGTTGCCATTCTATCACTCATTCAGAATTTATCCCCAGCACACAATTGCTCCATACACAAATATTCCTCTGTTACCCAGATACAATACAGATACACTCCAGACACGGCAGTCATTCTGATATTCATTCTACATTCAAACACAGTTATAGCTCAGATACGCCCCAGATGCGGAGGTCATTCTTTTGCTCATACAAACTCAGTCTCCAGATACAGCTCAAATGCATTCCAAACACGGATACCATTTTGATCCTCATTCTTCTGACCTACCACATTGCAATTCAACAAAGACTCTTGGATGGCATCTTTTAAGCCCATCTCCAGCAAGATTCTACCATCTCCAAATGGAATCTTTAAGCCCATTCCCGCATCTATGTCTTGACGAGTGCAAATTTACGGGCACTCTAGTGTCCAATCCTCTTTTACCTTCGAGTCGCGAAAGGCAAGCTTGCCAATCTAACTCTTCAGGTTCAAGAAGATTGAACAGGGGAAACTGTTGTACCCCAAAATTTTCACTCTCATTTCATCAAAATTTTCTCATCACAAGACTCTTGGGACTCAAGATCAAGTTAGGGTTTGCTCTGCTCAAGACCCCTCCTTGCACTGTTGACCCAAATTAGGGTTTGAGTTTGCACAGGGATGTGTGATACGGTGGGAGAACTGACTAGGGTTTTGCGTTTGTTTTCGCAAATGTTTCGGTTGAGCAAGAGTCGCCACCGACTTTTTATTTTATCCTAAGGAAAGGTTAAAAAGCACAGCAAAAACCTTTGAGATGTTTTCTTGGGTTCGGGGAGTAGATTATAAAAAGGGAAGGTATTAGCACCCTTTCTATCCATGGTTATCCATGGGCTCTTAGGTACTTGCTTAGATCAACTTGCCTTGATTTTCAATTGTTTGAAATGGTGCTTTCAATTGTTTGAAATGGTGCTTTGTGTGTGGTTTTGAAAATGTTTTGAAAAAGATGCCTTGTCTAGGCAACCCTTGTAACAATTCTTTACTCGAATGTTTTACAAAAGGTGTTTGTCTTTTTGAAAAGATGTTTCAAGGTTTTTTTTTGAAAGTTTGTTTTGAAAGTGTAGTGATGTGTAGTTTGAAAAATAGGCAAGTGTTTTTGTTTTGCAAGTTGACAAGTACTCAAGAGCTATCTACCCTAAAGTTCTCAAAGATTATTGCTATGTTTTAACCCTTTTAACAATTTTGTTCCACCATTGCATTTGGTGGACAATCTTGTGTTAGGATGTGAACGGGACGGGCGCGGGTCATCGATTAGACCATAATTGCAATGGTGCCAAGTATCTTTGGGCAATTTTTCCTTTAAGGGACTTGATCATTTTTAGGCAACTTTCGAAAGCGTCAACGAGGGACCATGATCATTTGAATTGTTTTCTTTTGCCCAAAGAGACCTAACATGCAATATGGCCCATTATTGAAGGCAACAAGTGGAATACCCTAGGGGTGCAAGTGTGATTAGTGTTATCCATTTTCATGCTTGTTTATCTTGGAATTAGGTCAAACTATTTTTGGTTAATTTTTGCATACAAAACCCTAATTCTAGCATGGCATATTTAGAAAGCTTTAAAGTGCGAAAAAATAAAGATCCTAAATTATTACAACACAATATATGGGAAGGGGGTACAAATGTTCAAATGGGGATTTTTAGCAAGAAATTTAAATCTAACTATTACATCAAAATTTGGGAATTTACAAGGTATTTAATTACACAAATTAAATAAAAATAAAATAAGCATGTAAGATGCAAAAAGGCTTTTTATATGTATGAAAAAAAGTATTTTTTATGTGCCAAATAAACAAAAACAAAATGAATTAATTTTTTGTATTTTTATGTATTTAGGGCAAAACCCTAATTTTACTAAGTAAAATGTATTAATTATTTAATATATACAAATATTTATCAATTATGTATAGAAATAAACAAAAAGGAAGTATATTATGAAAAAGTGATTTTTTAGGTTAAATATTAATAGAAAATAAAAATGTATTATTTTTATGTTTTCATCCTAAATTTTATAATTAATATATAAGTATCTACATTATTTATTAAATATATATTATATGTACAAAAATAAACTATTTAATATTTATTAAAAAAAAAGTATATTTTATGTAAAATGTTTTCAAGAGATAATATAAAATAAAAATCAGAAAATAAACATGTTTGCATTATTTTTTAGTATTTTTTTTAAATAAAAGTATATCTAGGTATTTATTTATGTACAAATATCTATTTAAGCCAATAAATGCTTAATAAATACAAAAATGGTTTGAAAAATATTTTTTATATTTTTAATGTTATGAGAAAAAATAAATAAATCAGAAATAAAAAGAAAAAATCAAAAAATGATCAAAATAAGCATAATGGGCCAAGGGGGTGTAAAAGTAAAAATGGGGTGTAAACAGAAATAACAAATCAGGCCCAGCCCAAGTGGAGCTTCTTCAACCTCCAGCCATTCTTGTCTCAAAAACGCGCGCTTCTCAGGCTTGTTCAAACATCCTGATTCTTTGATTTTTAACAAAAACTTACAACATCAAAAATGTTAAGCATCAAACAACGAATCCATACATACCAAAAACTTGATCTAACTCTCAGAAATGAGAGAGAATTTCTTCTCCCCCAATTCCTGACCTAGTTTTTTTCAGACATTCATCTTCAAAATTCTCTCAGTATACACAACATAAATGAAAAGTAATGATATGGGTGGATTCAGGGCCATGAATAGGACATAACTTCTTCACAAACCTAAGCCTAGATATGCTTGGATAGGGAGATAGAAGTTCCAGAATTTACCTGTTTAGTTGGAATCGTGTGCAACAATGGATGCAGTTTCAAGGCAAAGTGAGGACTTGTACAGCTTGCTTGAAGTGTAGTGATGCTATTCCAATGCTTGGTGTGTTTTGAATCGTGCCAAATCAAGCTGCAGAAGTCCACCTGCAAGAGAGAAAAATGGAAATGGCAAATGGTGCTATGGCTGTTACAGTCTCAGTTCAATGTTTGGAATAATTTATATGGATGTTATGGAAGGTATATGAAGTGGTTTGGATGAAAGTGCACGATGGAAATGAGCTGTGGGATTCAAGTTGCAGAATATGCCCTGTTTTGCCACAAAACTGTGATTTTCTGTATAAGGATGGATGAAGGGTGGTTTGGTCGTGTTTTAGGTCATTTAGGGAGTATGAAATGTGAGGACAAAGTTTGCTTAGGTTGGTCTTTGCAGGAATGTGTTGTGTAGTACAAAATGCAAGCTTTCTTCTTACTTAAGCAAAAGTTGTCAAGTTGGTTCCTAGGCCAAGGCAGGTCCCTCAAGCATGCTGCATAAACTCTCCTTGATCAGTGGGATTAGTTCCATAACTTGTGCCTCAGAGATTTTCTTTGTACCTCTTGATTCATGTTTTGACATAAAATGTAACTTTTCAAAAATGGATAACTTACTTTTTCCAAATATGGCTTAATTCTCCATGTAATGACCAAATGCATAGAATAACATCTTGGCACAATGGTTTAGCATTAAATTATTGAGTGAAAATGGGATTAGAGGCCTGTAATGTAGCTTGCACATGCTGAGTTTGAAAATGCACAAGTTATGGACATGTGAATTGGTCATGAACAAAGTGAGTTTTTCCCAACTTGCCAAATTCGATTCTCCCCAACCATGAGGTTGTTTAATGAGTTCTTGGACATTTTGGAAAGCTTGGAATGTGTACTACAATCCATCTTTGTAATGCAAATTGAAATTCCAAGTGGAAGCATGTGAAAAGTTGCCATGAAGTTGGGCAAAAATCCTGCCTAAAATAGGTCAAAATTTTTCTAAGTTAAGAATGGTTTGGTACCCTTGTTCCAAAAATTGTAACTTGAGCTACAAGCTTCTTTTGAGGAAACTTTGTGAATCAAAGTTGTAGATTTTGAAATTGGCTACAACTTTCATGTTTTGACTTTTCCTTGAATCCAAATGCATCTTGATGAGAAAGTGGGACAAAGTTAGGAAAAAATTAGGGTTTTTCATAACTTAGAAAAATTCTAAGTTATGAAAAATCTTCATTTCAAACCCTAATTTGCAATTCTTGATTTCTTGATGAACAAGTTTCATGATTTGGCATGTTTTGATGAAAAATGAATCTTGACCCTTGATTTTGACCAAAAAGTCAAAGTTTGACTTTTCAGTATACAGTCAAAAATTGATCAATTGACTGGAAAATTCAACTGTCAATCTTGTGCATTTGGGATCTTTTGAACTTGTTGAACATGTCAAGACAATTCCATGGGGTCCTTGAGTCCATATGTGAGCTTGGTTTGCCATTGGCTTGGTCAAACAGTCAAAAATTGCCTTTGTGCAGTCAAAACCCTAAAAATGACCATTTTGCCCTTTTGGTGATCTGATCAAATTTCTTGTGGAATTGTGATCCAAACTTGATAAAATGGTTCATATGAATTCATTATGTTGATGTGGGTCAAAAATCATGAGGTTTAACTGTCCATTGACCACAGTTGACTTTTTCCCCAATATAGTTGATTTCTAGGTCAAATGTCCAATTGACTGGGCAAAGTTTGGAATCAAGGCTTGAAACTTGGTATGGATAAACTTGGGAGTCCAACATGAAGCATGAAAGTCATCTTAGGCATTTTAGGTCAAAACATCTTTGTGCAAACACAAACCCTAATTTGGGTCAACAGTGCTAGGAGAAGTCTTGAGCAGAGGAAACCCTAACTGGATCTTGAGCTCCAAGGGCCTTGTGATGAGAAAATGTTGAGAAAATGGGAGGGAAAATTTTAGGGTACAACAGTTGCCCCTGTTCAATCTTCTTAAACCTGAAGAGTTAGATTGGCAAGTTTGCCTTTCGTGACTCGAGGGTAAAAGGAGATTGGACACTAAAGTGCCCAGAAAATTTGCACTTGGCGATGTGATGGTAGAGGTGAATGGGCTTAAAGATGCCATTTGGTGATGGGCTTAAAGATGCCATCTAGTGACTGCTGATAGGAGGATGGGCTTAAATATTCCATCTGGAAATGGGCTTAAAGATGCCATTTAGAAATGTTGAACTGGAGGATGGGCTTATAGATGCCATCTGGAAATGATGAACTGTATTTCATTGGTGAGTGGACGAGTATCAGAAAGGCATCCATGTTTTGGAACATCTCTGAACTGGGGGTCTGAGCCAGCAATAGATTGACATCCGTGTCTGGAGAATCCGTGAACTGTTTTCAGGAGTTGAAGCAGCATCCGTTGTTGGGAAGCGTCCATGAAGAAGTTGCATCTGAACAAGTGATAGATTAACATCCGGTGTTGGGACGAATCCGTGAACTATTTTCAGAAGTCTGAAGGAGGAACCGGCGTAGGGTTTCCTGATGATGAGTCCGTGTAAAACTGCATCTGGATGAATCTGGAACAAGTATCAGAATGTCGCTGTGTCTGGATCACATCTGAACTGTCTCTGAGTGTATCTGGAATATGTATCAGAATGTCGCCATGTCTGGGTCACATCTGAACTATTTCTAGAAAAGAATCTCGGAAGATGCTGGTCTTAGCTTGCTGACTGATCTTTCCTGAAAAGGTAAAGAGTTAGTTGTATGCAATGTCATGATGCATGATGCAATGTATGTTACACCAATGTTTATGATATGAATGTGATGAATGTGCATGTAAGCTGATGAGCTATCTTGCTGAGGATAGATGAATCCTGGATGACTGAAGATAAAAGAATCTTGACTGCTGTCGGGGAAAATAAATCCCTAGCTGCTGCTAGGGAAATCAGAAGCTTGGGTTGTAAGCCAATCTACTGGGGAACCCTGTCTTGAAGAGATCTTCACCGGAGAATATTCGAATATTCTGTGGGGAACTGAGAATGAGAGTCTTCAATCTGCTTGGGGATTGATAGTTGGAAGTTTTAGCTTCGTTGGGGATAATGAAACTTGACTCTCGGTGGAGTTAGCTTCTGGAAGGTTCTTTGGCTGGGGATTGCGAGAGTCCTCTGATTGCTGCAGGTTTTTATCTGGAATAAGTTACTGAACGTCGCCATCTCTGGGTCACATCTTGAACTATCTCTAGAAACAAATCTGAATAAGTTATAGAATGTCGCCAAATCTGGGTCACATCTGAACTATTTCTGGAAGCAGGCTTGGATAAGTTATAGAATGTCGCCAAAATCTTGGGTCACATCTGAACTATTTCTAGAAGGAAATCTGAATGAGTTATAGAATTTCGCCGTCTCTGGGTCACATCTTAAACTATATCATGGATGCAAGTCTTGAATAAGTTACGGAATGTCGCCGAATCAGGGTCACATCTGAACTATTTCTAGAAGGGAATCTTGAATGAGTTATAGAATGTCGCCATCTCTGGGTCACATCTTGAACTATATCTGGAAGCAAATCTGGAATGAGTTATAGAAAGTCGCCATCTCTGGGTCACATCTTGAACTATATCTGGATGCAAATCTGGAATGAGTTATAGAATGTCGCCATCTCTGGGTCACATCTTGAACTATATCTGAAAGGAAATCTTGAATAAGTTACGGAATGTCGCCGAATCAGGGTCACATCTGAACTATATCTTGAAGGAAGTCTGAATGAGTTATAGAATGTCGCCATCTCTGGGTCACATCTTGAACTATATCTGGAAGCAAATCTAGAATGAGTTATAGAATGTCGCCATCTCTGGGTCACATCTTGAACTATATCTGGATGCAAATCTGGAATGAGTTATAGAATGTCGCCATCTCTGGGTCACATCTTGAACTATATCTGAAAGGAAATCTTGAATAAGTTATGGAATGTCGCCGAATCAGGGTCACATCTGAACTATATCTTGAAGGAAGTCTGGATGAGTTATAGAATGTCGCCAAATCTTGGGTCACATCTTGAACTATATCTGGATTGAAAATCTGAATGAGTTATAGAATGTCGCCATCTCTGGGTCACATCTGAACTATATCAATCTTCTGTGGTGATGAGGGAATTGTTGAACACTTTTGACATTCGAATGCCCCAAGTGGTGATGAAGGAGTCTTGAATCAGATTACTCTGTAGATTGAGAGATTTCTTGAAATCTTGACTGGACTGCCCCAGGTTAACTGAACTTTGAAAGACCTGTCGAAACCTTGACCGGACTTCCCCAGGTTAACGGGATGGTGACATGTCATGCCCCCTTGTTGATAGGAGATTTGTCGTTGGAAGTGTCATCCTTTTGAAGTGGTTTTAACTCACTGAGAGAGTTTTCGTTCCTCCGAACATTCACTGTATGAATTTCTTCGCTGTCAAACAAATAGTCAAATGCAGACAGTGATATTCAAGCAATGCAAAGTTTATGTTTGTCTCGAAGTTTTGAAAATGCGTTTTTTAGCAGAAAACTTTTTCATAAGACAAGTCAACACAAGATTTAGAGCAAAGCCCTACAGGAGTCAGGATACCTTTTTTAACAGTCTGCTTTCGAACTAACTTATGCTTCAATTAGGACTTTTGAAGGGTTGTAACGTGGCTTGGTTCACGGTTTAAGAAACAAAGGATAAAGGCTCAAAGTGTGTTTGTACCCACCCGCTCTTCGAGATGTTCTTCACACCTAAGCTCAGTTAATTGTGCGTCGCACTCTGTTTTGAGTTTGGAACGACTTTTTGAGTGGTGGTTCACCAATTGAATTTGGGAGACAGTCATCATCTCCTTTTTCTTTTGCAACATTTTTTCATGTTGTTGAGGATTTTTAATGACCTCACTATTTTGATTTTGATTTGTTATCCCTAACTTTTGCCTGACTGTTCCCGTTTTTTGAGATGACAGTCAGCGGGATGCCCCGGCTTTCTTGAGCCTCCTTCACAGGTTTTGGCTCAGTGGGCTTTTTCTCTTTTGCGAGATTGACTGTCTATGTGATAGGGAACCACCCTTGTCTTTTGATTCCAAAGGAATGCTTTCTTTTTTTTTGACGTCGTTCGTTGTGTTACGAACTGAGAGTTTGCGACTTCAATGCGCATTTTCTTTGAATTAGCTGAGAGACTACCCTGCCCCAGGTTTATATCAAAGGTTTCGATTGTTTAGAACAGAAAAATCCTACTTCTTTGGCTCGAAGGGGTTGACTAGGGATTATCTTCCTTATAACTCCAGTGTTTGGGAATTGAAAGAAACGCCTGTACATCATCAACAAGGTCTGTTCAAAAGCATACTGTATGAGATTATGGTATTGTTTCGTCATCCTCCCTCTAAAGGCTTGCAGCTTTTTATCAAGAGTTAAATATCATAAAGAAAGCACAAGAGTAGTTGAAAACGAATGGATGAATTCAAGACAAACATATGCAATGCATTAATGAAAATAGAGTTTAACATCAACAGTTAATTGTTTGAATGACAAAAGAAATTACAACTTTGAAAATTCAGAATGAAACAAACACAATCTCAATGAGCTGGCATAGGAGGAGTGATCATGCTGAGGTTTCTGGGGGACCAAACTCAATCTCCTTGGCATCGATCATGTCTTGGATTTTGTTCTTCAGAGGCCAACAGTTGTCGGTGTCATGCCCCGGGCTATCAGAATGGTATGCACACCTTTTATTGGGATGATAGTTAGGAGCGGAAGTATTTGGGTTCCGGAGAGGAGCCCTCAATGTAATCATGTCCCTCTTCAACAAGTGTTGCAGTGCCTGAGACAGTGACATGTTGATCTTGGTGAATTGCCTCTTAGGTGCGACCTCCTTATGCTGATGCCACTGTCTTTGTTGAGCAGGTATAGGATTAGGGATCAAGATTGCCCCTACATGCTGGTCATGACGACCCTTTTGACTGTTCGCAGCATTGGACTCTTTCTTTCCGTTGTAGGGAATTATCTGAGTATCCGAGGATGTAGCTCCTTGGATCTTTCCACTTTTGATGCCAGCTTCGACCCTTTCGCCGGTCAGTATTAGCTCGGTGAACCCAGCTGAGGAGCTTCCAATTAAGTGCTTGAAGAAAGGCCCTGTCAAAGTTCCCATGAAGATGTTAATCAACTCTCTGTCAGTTAAAGGGGGTTGCACCCTACCAGCCAAATCTCTCCACTTTTGGGCATATCCCTTGAAGTTCTCGTTGGCCCCCATGGTCATGTTCTGCAACTGTACATGAGTGGGTGCAAGATCAGCATTGTATTGATACTGTTCGTAAAAAGCCCTGGCCAGATCTTCCCAGGTGTGGATGCGAGAATTCTCCAATTGATAGAACCACTCGACTTGAGCCTCTACCAAACTTTCTTGGAAGAAATGGATCCAGAGTCTCTTATCAGCTGTGTATGGTTGAATCTTGCGGACATAAGACTTTAGATGCATCTTAGGGCAAGAGACTCCATCGTACAGAGCAAAGGTAGGGACTTTGAACTTGGGAGGGATGACCAATCCGGGAACCAAACCCATGTCTCCTAAATCCAAGCCAGGTATTTGTTGGATATCCATAGCAATGAGGCGACCCTCCAACTCTTTGTACTTGTCATCAGTGAGAGGATATTGTTCTTCGGAGTAATCAGCTTCCTCTTCAACAATCTCCTCATTGTGGTCTTCTTCAAGACTAACTACCGTGTTGGATGGAGTTGCAAGGTCTTGGGTCTTAGGCCTTCTCCTCAAGTTCAGGATGCGGGCTGCCTTCTTGGACTTCTTCTTCTTGTCTTTAAGAAGGAGAGCTGTCAGATCCTCTTGCCCTTTCCCCATAGCCAGAAGCATTTGTTGGAATTGAGCATTTTGAGCTTGAAGATCTTTCACTGTTTGTTCCATATCCATCTTACTGAAATAAACAGTAGGAAGAATAAGGAGACCTGTATGGGAGAAACCTGTTATGCAATGATATGTGTGATATATATGCAATGTTTTCAAGGATCTCTTGGGGTAAACACAAGAGAATGTTAGAGGTTTAACTTTGCTCTTGGATTGGTGAACTTTGCACCGGTGGATGTCTTTCCACGAGAATCAAGCTCACCATGTCAAGTGGGTCATAGCCACTGATTCAAGTTGTCGCACTTGATCTTTGACTGGCATTTGTTTAGAGGAGAAACCTCTTGCCCTTTGGTAGACGTCTGGTTCAACGTAACCCTACATTTAAAAGAACCCTCGAGATCCTTGAAATGGTTATTAAAAATGCTATGGTATGATGTCATAATGTTATGTACATGCATGCGAAAGCAAGTGAGTGTATATACAGGTAATCATATTCATACAAAGCAAACAAGTCCTTAGGTTTAGGCTTGCATGGGGTTGTAGGTAAGTACCCTCTTGAAGTTAGTGGGCTCATCCTGTCCTAAAATAGAAACCGGGTTCTAAGGAGCTCAAAATCATTGGATTGTTTTCTGTGTTCATCGTTTCGGTTTAGCCACTTACTGGCGACCAAAATATTCCAAGAAAACAACCCTCAAATGAGTGTAGTATCGAGTATCTACCAACTTCGGACTGCACCAAAGTCGGTCATCTCACTAACCCTAAAAAGGCTAAGATGGTCAATTAAGGTTCTAAGAGTTCGTTAGTGCTTCACGACATCACTCAGCGGCCCCGTACTCTCCTTGATTGAACTCAAGGGTTACCGGTACTCACAAATATGTCACACTAACATAGTTTACTGCTTCAACCATGTCGGTATACCCCGCATAGTTCCCTCACAGTTTTTTTGCTATTTACCTAAAAAGGTGCCCCAAATCCGGGTGTAGGATTTACAACAAACCCAAACAAGAACCAAAAAATAGTAAATCAATCAAGGCAAACAAAGCAAGAATGTAAAGGTGATCTAAACCCTAAGGTAACCCCACTTTTGAATTTCTATCCCCAGCAGAGTCGCCAGTTCTGTGATACGGTGGGAGAACTGACTAGGGTTTTGCGTTTGTTTTCGCAAATGTTTCGGTTGAGCAAGAGTCGCCACCGACTTTTTATTTTATCCTAAGGAAAGGTTAAAAAGCACAGCAAAAACCTTTGAGATGTTTTCTTGGGTTCGGGGAGTAGATTATAGAAAGGGAAGGTATTAGCACCCTTTCTATCCATGGTTATCCATGGGCTCTTAGGTACTTGCTTAGATCAACTTGCCTTGATTTTCAATTGTTTGAAATGGTGCTTTCAATTGTTTGAAATGGTGCTTTGTGTGAGGTTTTGAAAATGTTTTGAAAAAGATGCCTTGTCTAGGCAACCCTTGTAACAATTCTTTATTCGAATTTTTTACAAAAGGTGTTTGTCTTTTTGAAAAGATGTTTCAAGGTTTTTTTTTGAAAGTTTGTTTTGAAAGTGTAGTGATGTGTAGTTTGAAAAATAGGCAAGTGTTTTTGTTTTGCAAGTTGACAAGTACTCAAGAGCTATCTACCCTAAAGTTCTCAAAGATTATTGCTATGTTTTAACCCTTTTAACAATTTTGTTCCACCATTGCATTTGGTGGACAATCTTGTGTTAGGATGTGAACGGGACGGGCGCGGTTCATCGATTAGACCATAATTGCAATAGTGCCAAGTATCTTTGGGCAATTTTTCCTTTAAGGGACTTGATCATTTTTAGGCAACTTTCAAAAGCGTCAACGAGAGACCATGATCATTTGAATTGTTTTGTTTTGCCCAAAGAGACCTAACATGCAATATGGCCCATTATTGAAGGCAACAAGTGGAATACCCTAGGGGTGCAAGTGTGATTAGTGTTGTCCATTTTCATGCTTGTTTATCTTGGAATTAGGTCAAACTATTTTTGGTTAATTTTTGCATACAAAACCCTAATTCTAGCATGGCATATTTAGAAAGCTTTAAAGTGCGAAAAAATAAAGATCCTAAATTATTACAACACAATATATGGGAAGGGGGGTACAAATGTTCAAATGGAGATTTTTAGTAAGAAATTTAAATCTAACTATTACATCAAAATTTGGGAATTTACAAGGTATTTAATTACACAAATTAAATAAAAATAAAATAAATATGTAAGATGCAAAAAGGCTTTTTATATGTATGAAAAAAAGTATTTTTTATGTGCCAAATAAACAAAAATAAAATGAATTAATATTTTGTATTTTTATGTATTTAGGGCAAAACCCTAATTTTACTAAGTAAAATGTATTAATTATCTAATATATACAAATATTTATCAATTATGTATAGAAATAAACAAAAAGGAAGTATATTATGAAAAAGTAATTTTTTAGGTTAAATATTAATAGAAAATAAAAATGTATTATTTTTATGTTTTCATCCTAAATTTTATAATTAATATATAAGTATCTACATTATTTATTAAATATATATTATATGTACAAAAATAAACTATTTAATATTTATTAAAAAAAAGTATATTTTATGTAAAATGTTTTCAAGAGATAATATAAAATAAAAATCAGAAAATAAACATGTTTGCATGATTTTTTAGTATTTTTTTTAAATAAAAGTATATCTAGGTATTTATTTATGTACAAATATCTATTTAAGCCAATAAATGCTTAATAAATACAAAAATGGTTTGAAAAATATTTTTTATATTTTTAATGTTATGAGAAAAAATAAATAAATCAGAAATAAAAAGAAAAAATCAAAAAATGATCAAAATAAGCATAATGGGCCAAGGGGGTGTAAAAGTAAAAACGGGGGTGTAAACAGAAATAACAAATCAGGCCCAGCCCACGTGGAGCTTCTTCAACCTCCAGCCATTCTTGTCTCAAAAACGCGCGCTTCTCAGGCTTGTTCAAACATCCTGATTCTTTGATTTTTAACAAAAACTTACAACATCAAAAATGTTAAGCATCAAACAACGAATCCATACATACCAAAAACTTGATCTAACTCTCAGAAATGAGAGAGAATTTCTTCTCCCCCAAGTCCTGACCTAGTTTTTTTCAGACATTCATCTTCAAAATTCTCTCAGTATACACAACATAAATGAAAAGTAATGATATGGGTGGATTCAGGGACATGAATAGGACATAACTTCTTCACAGACCTAAGCCTAGATATGCTTGGATAGGGAGATAGAAGTCCCAGAATTTACCTGTTCAGTTGGAATCGTGTGCAACAATGGAGGCAGTTTCAAGGCAAAGTGAGGACTTGTACAACTTGCTTGAAGTGTAGTGATGCTATTCCAATGCTTGGTGTGTTTTGAATCGTGCCAAATCAAGCTGCAGAAGTCCACCTGCAAGAGAGAAAAATGGAAATGGCAAATGGTGCTATGGCTGTTACAGTCTCAGTTCAATGTTTGGAATAGTTTATATGGATGTTATGGAAGGTATATGAAGTGGTTTGGATGAAAGTGCACGATGGAATGAGCTGTGGGATTCAAGTTGCAGAATATGCTCTGTTTTGCCACAAAACTGTGATTTTCTGTATAAGGATGGATGAAGGGTGGTTTGGTCGTGTTTTAGGTCAGTTAGGGAGTATGAAATATGAGTACAAAGTTTGCTTAGGTTGGTCTTTGCAGGAATGTGTTGTGTAGTACAAAATGCAAGCTTTCTTCTTACTTAAGCAAAAGTTGTCAAGTTGGTTCCTAGGCCAAGGCAGGTCCCTCAAGCATGCTGCATAATCTCTCCTTGATCAGTGGGATTAGTTCCATAACTTGTGCCTCAGATATTTTCTTTGTACCTCTTGATTCATGTTTTGACATAAAGTGTAACTTTTCAAAAATGGATAACTTACTTTTTCCAAATATGGCTTAATTCTCCATGTAATGACCAAATGCATAGAATAACATCTTGGCACAATGGTTTAGCATTGAATTATTGAGTGAAAATGGGATTAGAGGCCTGTAATGTAGCTTGCACATGCTGAGTTTGAAAATGCACAAGTTATGGACATGTGAATTGGTCATGAACAAAGTCAGTTTTTCCCAACTTTCCAAATTCGATTCTCCCCAACCATGAGGTTGTTTGATAAGTTCTTGGACATTTTGGAAAGCTTGGAATGTGTACTACAATCCATCTTTGTAATGCAAATTGAAATTCCAAGTGGAAGCATGTGAAAAGTTGCCATGAAGTTGGGCAAAAATCCTGCCTAAAATAGGTCAAAATTTTTCTAAGTTAAGAATGGTTTGGTACCCTTATTCCAAAACTTGTAACTTGAGCTACAAGCTTCTTTTGAGGAAACTTTGTGAATCAAAGTTGTAGATTTTGCAATGTGCTACAACTTTCATGTTTTGACTTTTCCTTGAATCCAAATGCATCTTGATGAGAAAGTGGGACAAAGTTAGGAAAAAATTAGGGTTTTTCATAACTTAGAAAAATTCTAAGTTATGAAAAATCTTCATTTCAAACCCTAATTTGCAATTCTTGGTTTCTTGATGAACAAGTTTCCTGATTTGGCATGTTTTGATGAAAAATGAATCTTGACCCTTGATTTTGACCAAAAAGTCAAAGTTTGACTTTTCAGTATACAGTCAAAAATTGATCAATTGACTGGAAAATTCAACTGTGAATCTTGTGCATTTGGGATCTTTTGAACTTGTTGAACATGTCAAGACAATTCCATGGGGTCCTTGAGTCCATATGTGAGTTTGGTTTGCCATTGGCTTGGTTAAACAGTCAAAAATTGCCTTTGTGCAGTCAAAACCCTAAAAATGACCATTTTGCCCTTTTGGTGATCTGATCAAATTTCTTGTGGAATTGTGATCCAAACTTGATCAAATAGTTCATATGAATTCATTATGTTGATGTGGGTCAAAAATCATGAGGTTTGACTGTCCATTGACCACAGTTGACTTTTTCCCCAATATAGTTGATTTCTAGGTCAATTGTCCAATTGACTGGGCAAAGATTGGAATCAAGGCTTGAAACTTGGTATGGATAAACTTGGGAGTCCAACATGAACCATGAAAGTCATCTTAGGCATTTTAGGTCAAAACATCTTTGTGCAAACACAAACCCTAATTTGGGTCAACAGTGCTAGGAGAAGTCTTGAGCAGAGGAAACCCTAACTGGATCTTGAGCTCGAAGGGCCTTGTGATGAGAAAATGTTGAGAAAATGGGAGGGCAAATTTTGGGGTACAACAGGATGTTTTGACCTAAAATTCCCAAAGTGACTTTCATGCTTCATGTTGGACTCACAAGTTTATCCATACCAAGTTTCAAGCCTTGATTCAAATCTTTGCCCAGTCAATTGGACAGTTGACCTGAAAATCAGCTGTATTGGGGAAAAAGTCAACTGTGGCCAATTGACAGTCAAACCTCATGAATTTTGACCCACATAAACAGTATGAACTCACATGAACCATTTGATCAGATCACCAAAAGGGCAAAATGGTCATTTTTAGGGTTTTGACTGCACAAAGGCAATTTTTGACTATTTGACCTAACCAATGGCAAACCAAGCTCACATATGGACTCAAGGACTCAATGACATTGTCTTGACCCATTCCACAAGTTCAAAAGATCTCAAGTGCATAGGATTGACAGATGAATTTTTCAGTCAACTGATCAAAATTTGACTGTACACTAAAAAGTCAAACTTTGACTTTTTGGTCAAAATCACGTGCCAAGATTCATTTTTCATCAAGACATGTAAAATTATGAAACTTGTTCATCAAGAAACCCAAAATTGCAAATTAGGATTTAAAATGAAAAAATTTCATAACTTAGAAATTTTCTAAGTTATGAAATTTTCTTATTTTTTCCTAACTTTGTCCCATTGTTTCACCAAGATGCAAATGGATTAAAACAAAACTTGAAACATGAAAGTTGTAGTCCACCACAAAATATACAACTTTGATTCACAAAGTTTTCTCAAAGGAAGCTTGTATCCCAAGTTATGATTTTTGGAACAAGGGTACAAAAAAGTTTTAACTTAGAAGAAATTTGCCCTATTCTAGGCAGGATTTTGGCCCATCTTCTTGGCCATTTTTCACATGGTTCCACTTGGATTTTCAATTTGCATTACAAATATGGATTGTAGTACATGTTCCAAGCTTTCCAAATTATCCAATAACTCCTCAAACACCCTTGTGGTTAGAGAGAATCGAATTTACAAAGTTGGCCAAAACTCACTTTTGTTCATGACCAATACATGTTCATAGCAAATGGCATTTTCAAATCAGCTTGGTTTATGCTAGCTTGCAGGCCTCTAAACCCCTTCACACTCAATAATTTAATTCCTAACCATTGTGGTAAGGTGTTATCTCATCCATTTGGGCATTACATGCAAGTTTAAGCCTTAAGTAGTAAAAGTGATTTTGCCATTTTTGCAAAAGTAGCTTTATGTCAAACCACTATGCATTGAGCCTTGGAGAAAGATCTGAGATTGCAAATCAAATCCAGGGATTAGAGGGGGCCTAGAGGTTTGTTTGCAGCATACAAGATGGCTTGTACAGGCCTTTGAGACATTGGACACATCTTTTGCTTCACATAGAAGAAACATTGCAAAAATACAACAAACTCTCATTTCCTGTAAACACCAACCAAAACAAACTTTGTACACATCTTCCATACATCAAAACAAGCCTGAAACACGACTTATTCACCCCTCATACCTCCTAATACACAAAAACACCATCTTGCTGCAAAAATAGGGCACCTCCTGCAGATTGAAGTCCACAACTCATTTTGCTCGTGCATTTTTGCTAAAACCTGTTCAAACACCTTCCATACCATCCACCAAAACTATTGCAAACCTAAAACTCCAGCTGTAACACCTCTAATCCAGTTTGCCATTTTTATTTTCAAGCTTTGCAGGTGAACTTCTATAGCACGATACAAGGTGTTTCAAAGCAAGCCAAGTATTGGAGAAGCATCCTTGGACCTCAGGCAAGTGCAACAGAAGCTCAAACTCCATTGAAGGTTGCTACATTGCTCTACTCGAGTCAAGCTGAAACAGGTAATCCATGGACTTCTATCTCTCTATCTAGGAATGGTTAGGCTTAGGTTTGTGAATGAAATATGTCCTACTCATAGCCCTGAAGCCATACATGTGGTCATTTTTCATTTATGTTAAGCGTGCTGTGAGAATTTCAGTCATGAACATGTGAGAAAAGTTAGGTTAAAAATTAGGGCCAGAGAAATTCTCTCTGGTCTTTGAGAGTTAATCCAAGTTTTTTACATATTTGAATTCGTCATTTGATGCTCTACAATGTTTATGTTATGAGTTTTGGCTAAAAATTAAAGAATCAGGAGTTGGTATTTTGAAAAGAGGCGCGCGCGTTTGACAGAAGCTGAAGGTTGAAGATGATGGCTTGGGCTGGGCCTGAGCCATCCTTGCTGTTTGCACCCTCTTTTTTCAGTTTGCACCCCCCTTGCCCCATTTGATTAAATATTTGATATTTTTGTGTTTTTCTTTTTTATTCTGACTTTATATTTTTTTGTTCAAACATAAAAAAATACCAAAAATAATTTTCCACATTTTTTATATTTATTTGACATTTATTTACTTTTTTAAGCATATATATGTAAGTAATATAAATCCTTTTTTATTAAAACCCTAAAAAATAGTATAAAAAATATATTTATTTTTTAGTTATTATTTTTATTTATACTTTGAAAACATTTTCTTGAATATACATTTTTGTAAATAATTAATATTTTATTTTTGTACATACTTAGCATATTTAATATATTTAATATATACATATACATATTTTATTAAATATTTAGGGCAAAAATATAGAAATAATACATTTTTATTTTTATTAATAGTTGACATTAAAAATACTCTTTTTTTTTAACAAGATACTTCTTTTTTTTATTATTTTTGTATAAATTAATATATATTTTACATAATTAATAAATATTATTATTTATTCAAAAATTAGGGTTTTGCCCTAAATAACAAAAATAGCTAAAATTTGACTTTTTTATTTTGTTTATACTTCAAACATAAAAAACCTTTTTCACATACATAAACAATCTTTTTTTTGCATAATACATTTTTATTTGATATTTATTTAATTGTATTTATTTAAATGTTAAATATTAACTTGTATATTCGATATGGTTGTAATAACGTAGCATTTATTTCCTTGTCAAATATCCCCAATTCAAACTTGTATCCCCATCCCCATAATCATGTTGTAATAATCTAGGACTTTAAATTCTCGCACATTTAAAAGCTTTCAATTATGCCATGCTTAGACTTAGGGTTTGTATGCAAAATTAATCAACAAATAGCTTGACCTAATTCAAGATAAATATGCATGAAAAATAATCACAATGCACACTTGCACCCCCCTAGGGTTTCATCCACTTGTTGCCTTCAAAAATGGGGCATGTTTGCATGTTGAGTACTTTGGCAAAACAAAACAAAAACAAACAAAGTGATCATAGTCCCTTGATGACGCTATCGGAGTTGCCTAAACAAAAATGATCAAGTCCCTTACAATTGCCAAAGACACTTGACACTATTGCTTTCATGGTCTATACGATGACCCGCGCCTGTCCCGTTTACATCCTAACACAAGGTTGTTCACCAAATACAATGGTGAAACAACACTGTTAAAAGGGTTAAAAACATAAGGAAAGATCTTTGAGTAAAATAGGGTAGATAACTCTTAGTTACTTGATCAAACTTGCAAAAAACATCCTTGCTACTTTTCAAAAACACACATCTCAACACAATTTCAAAACAAACTTTCAAAACATTGAAAACCTTTCAAAAAGACAAACAGCTTTGTATACATTCAAACAAGAATCATTACAAAGGTTGCCACAACAATGGCCTCTTTTCAAAACATCTTTCAAAACCATACACAAAGCACCATTTCAAACAATTGAAAATGAAAAGCAAGTGATCTAAGCAAGTAACTAAGAGCCCATGGATAACCATGGATAGAAAGGGTGCTAATACCTTCCCTTTCTATAATCTACTCCCCGAACCCAAGAAAACATCTCAAAGGTCTTTCCCGTGCTTTTTGACCTTTCCTTAGGATAAAATAAAAAGTCGATGGAGACTCTTGCTAAACCGAAACATTTGCGAATACAAACGCAAAACCCAAGTCAGTTCTCCCACCGTATCACAGAGGGACTAGATCATTTTGTATAGGCAACCAAGATAGCGTCATCGAGGGACTATGATCTTTTTGTTTTGTTTTGCCAAAGTACCCAACATGCATAACATGGCCCTTTTTGAAGGCAACAAGTGGATGAAACCCTAGGGGTGCAAGTGTGAGAAGTGTATTGATTTCAAGTTGTTTATTCTTGGATTAGGTCATCTAGCGACTGATTTTTGAATCTTGCCATACACGCCTAATTACTATACAGTATATTGAAAGCACGAAATTGCGGGAATTTAAAGTCTAAGTTATTACAAAAGTATCTGGGGATGGGGATACAATTATTACAAATGGGGATGAGTCTCACAAGAATAATAATGTCTAAATATCAAGTATTACAACCAAATCGAATTGTCGCGATTCAATATAAAGCTATAACAAATGAAGAAATCAATAAAGTTCAAAATGCATGTATTTACTTGAAAATAAATAAAAATCTATTCTAAAAAAAAGAAAGATTAAATATTATATTATTATTCTTTGTATGTGTTTTTTATTAAATAATAAAAAAGCTTAAAGGAAGTAAACTAATTAAATAAAATCTTTATTATTTTTGGTGTTTTCTTGTTAAATGTAAGAAAAATATTAAAAAGAAAAAATGATTAAAACTAATTAAGAAAAATCAAAATTATTTTACAAAAATAAAACTTTAATATCTTACTTAGTATATTTTTAAAATAAAAATATAAATTAAGAAAAAGAGAATTAAACTAAACTAATTCTTTTTTTTTTGGTATTTTCTTAAATGTAACAAATTAGCAAAGATGAATTAAAAAAAGAAAATCAATTTTGATGATTAATTTTAATTTGATAAAAAAAACGATATTGAATTTTATGAATTTGTTAAAGAAAGAAGAAAATTATAACAAGTTGAAAAATGGGCTTTAAGGTCTGGACTGATTAGGCCTAAAACAAAAATAAAAACAAATTGTCAGAATGAAAGGGGGGGGCGCTAGTTAGCAATTCGCGTGGGCTTTGGCTTGTGGGGCAGACAGGCCCAATGCATTTGTTTGCAACGTTTAGGGTTTGTGGAACAATTAGGGGTTGTTCCTTTTGCTTCACAACGGCGTCGTTACTTCGTTCTCCCTCTTCATCTCTCTCAGCCTAAGGTTTTGATCTTCCTCTAAGCCTAAGCCGTCAGAGCGCTATCCCTCACTCTCTATCCTCTTCCTAACGTTCAATGGCCTTGGTTGCAAAACGGTATGGTTTGTTCTTTTTCGTTTTAACAGTTTTCATTTGATTTGCTTCGTTCATGTTTCCTTGTTTAACCTATGGTATTTATGCCTAAAATGCAGTAAAGGGTTTGAGAAGCATACCTTGGGACTTTCTCTATGAAGAGGAGAGAGGTTGGGCTGGCGGCGCTCCTTGGTGGCTAGAGGCGGAGGGGAGGAAATGATGATGAGCTTTTTGGTAACTTCTCTTCTTTTCTTGAACCTCGAATGATGATGATTCCTTCTGAGACTTTTGAATGTTGTTTTGCTGAACTTGAATGTTGAATAATGGTTTATGATGATGCTTGTTATGAAACCTTGTTTTCTCTCTTGAATGTTGATGATGATTAAACTGAAACTTTGATAATGGTGGCTTTTTTGTTAAAACTTTTGATTATTGGTATGGATTGTTTATGATGATGCTTGTTTTGAAACTTTGTTGGTAGCTTTTGGTATGCTAGCTTTGGTTTCACAGTTGAGGTTTTTTTTATTGTTGCAATTTGGAATGTTGGGAAGGTTTTTTGGTTGTGCTGATTTTGGTTTATTTTCTGAGTTTTGTTGGAATGTTCTGAGTTATTTGAAGGTTTGTTGATGGCCTGTTTCTTGAAACTGATATGCAGCTTTTGTTACAGTTTGTTTGAAACTTTATTGTTTGGGTAATGGTTTGTGATGATAGTTTGCTGAAACCTTGGGTTTTACAGTTTGGCAAGCTTTGTACAGGTTATTGCAGTTTAGCAAGCTTTGTACAGGTTATTGCAGTTTGGCAAGCTTTGATGGTTGTTGTTTGAGTTTTATAACAGGTTTTTGCAGTTTGGCAAGCTTTGATGGTTGTTAGTCTTGTGCAGGTTGTGGTTTAAAACTGTTACAGTTTGGGCTATGCAGTTTGGTTTACAGTTTAGCTAACTAGTTTTGTTTGGGTTTGATAGCAGGTTTGAACTGCTATATGTTTTTTCTGGATGTGCAGTTTGAGTAGTTGTTGTGAAACTGTTTGTACAGGTTTTTGTGTTGGGAGAGTTGTGGTTTCTGCTTGTTTTGCAGTTTAAGTTGTTATGCTGTTTTGTTTTTGAGCAGTTTGGCAGGCTTTGAGTTTGATAACAGGTTTTCAGTTTGTGGTTAGAAGGCTTGGTTATGTTTGAGAATTGTTGCAGGTTTTGGAAATTTTGTTATGTTTGCACAGGTCTGGGAGTTTTTTGTTGTAGTTGTTTGCAGTTTTGTTTGATATGTTTGGGAACTGGTTTGTAGTTGTTTGCAGTTTTCAGGATTGGCTAAATGTTCTCTCCTTCAAACTGTTATGCAGTTTTGAGTTCTTATATCCTTTTAGCTGTTGTTTTTTAACTTGTGACAGCCTTTTTGCCAAACTGTACAACCTCCAAAAGGTGATATCTTTTCTCTCTTTCTCTCTCAATGACAAAGCATTTTTTTGCTTTTTTCTTATTTTCTGAAAAGTTTTCCTTTTTAGATGGAAAGTGATGATAGGCTATGACAAGCCTTTGACTTGTGATTTGGTTTACCTCCTGCATTTTACTTTTGGCCTGCTGTTGATTTGCCATGTACTTTCTGCATTGTTCAGTTTGCATACTTTTTGCATTCAGTTTGCTTCCAGTTTGCTTTGTATGCAATGTTTAGTAATGTTGTTATGTTTGGTTTGTTGACTTGTTTGGTTGCTTTGTACAGTTTGGTTTAGTTGCTATGCTTAGTTTGCATTTGAAACTTTCCTTGTACAGCTTTGCATCCAATTTGGCCTGCTGTTTTATAATGCTTTGCCATGCTGTTTTGCATTTGAAACTTGCTTTGTACTCTTCTTTTTCATTTTTTTATTTTTCTCTTTGTGAACCAAGAAGAGCAATATTCTTGTGTTTTGCAAAGAGGAAAATAAAAACATGTTGATAAATAGCATTCTGATTCCAGATGGCAAACTTTAATGATGAAAATTTCATTTTCTTTTTCTGTTTGAAAAAATCTAATTAATCAATTGTACTAATCCTCTTTTCTTTGTTTTTCTTTCATGTGAGCACAACTTGGGTGATGACAAAGCAGAGGAAGCAGAAGACTTTGAGCATGGGAGCAATGGCTTAGACTTAGATTTTTAACTTAGATAGATTTTCCATTTATTGTAATAATTTACTTTTCCAAGTACTATAAGTTGTAAAACCTACAATATTCAAATAATAAATTATTTTTGCATCAACATCTGAAAAATCTTTGTGAGGAAATCTGACATCCAATAAAATCTTTTACTATCCAATATCTTGCAATTCTTTCTTCGCATCTTCACTTAATCCTTTAAGATTCTCAGATCAAAATAATTGAAATTGCATTCCAACAATTCTAATACAGATAACTTAAACTTTAAGTAATCCAATCACTTTGCAATCTCGTAACCTTGCAACAGCATTCCAATCAAAATACGCATTGTGTATTCCAATAAACAAGAAAACATTTCATTCCATTAACAAGCAAGCGTTTTAACAGACGCACATTGTCTGGTTAACCTGGATCAGACAAAACCTGAAATTTCCAAATGACCATCTCAACTTCTATCTCTTATCCCAGATAAACAAGCCTTGAGAACAACCAGTAACCTTTCAGCAAACTCGAAAAAGTGTGAAAACATGTGACATTTAATTTGAATTTCTAAGAATTCAGTTTCTTCTGAGAAATGCGAGAGAAACCCTAATTCTTGATTTACTTCCAAAGAAAAGTTTGTTTGATCGATTCCTGAGCCAATCTTAAAAATCTGAGAAAACCCTAGGGTTGTGATTTCTTGTGAAAAAGGGAGGGCAAATTTTGGGGTACAACAAACATGTATGACTTTGTCACTTTTTTGAAACTGTTTTAGGATTTGTAAATGGATTCAGAAATTTGGAATAAAACATGAAGTCTTGTAGCCTTTTCCTTTGGTAATACATTTAACAAATCTTTAGACCACTTGGAACGGGTATGAAACTTTATAGTCTTTTAAGATCTATTAATATCAAATGGAAACTTTTCATCTTTGAATTTTGATTCCAAATGGATATGGCCGTTTGTATGAAGAATATGATTTGGTTTCTTGAATTTGAAGTAATAAGTTAAGCTTTGAGATAAAACGGGAAACTCCATATTTGTAGTTGAAAAAGAAACAAAATCGAATCCTTGCCCACTTGCACCAAGTCTAAAATTCTTTTGTTTTCCAAATTTGAGTTCAAAAAATCTTGATGTCCCTTATGTGATTGAATTTGATCACTTATACTTTTCAAATGAACATTTGGTGCCCACTCAAAGTGATGATGCCTTAAATAATTGTTAACAAAAACAAATAGAGCTAACCCCACCTCAAATCCAAATTTGGTTAACTTTCTTCATGAATAAACAATGTATTATCAAAGAATCCCCAAACTCAACATCATGAATCAAAACCCTAATTCAAGATAAACTTAAATATAGACCTTAATATTGCGCAACCATTGAAATATGAACCTTGATCTCAATAGGCGTCACACCTTCAAAAGTCAAATGCTTAGCTCAAAACCAAAAGACAGGAGAAAATTGGAACACTTGCAGATTTAAACCCTTGATGGATCAATTCACGTGTCTCGAAGCCTGAGGAGCCTTAAACAGTTGAAAAACCCTAGAAGAATGTCTTAATTAAAATGGAGGGTAAATTTTGGGGTACAACAGCGGCCCTTGTTCAATATTCTTAAACCTGAAAAGCGAGAATGGTACATCGTAGTTCGTAGCTTGAAGGTGGAAGATGATTGAACACTAGAGTGCCCAGAAATTTGCACTCGTTGATGTGTTGGTTAATTGTGTCGAGAATGGGCTTAAATATGCCATTTGGAAAGATAGGGAGTCGGAGATGGGCTTATAGATGCCATCCAGAATTATAGGGAGTCGGAGATAGGCTTATAGATGCCATTTGGAGAAGTGATGAAGATTTTTTCGGAGATGGGCTTACAGATGCCATCCATAGTGACAGAAAAGGTCTTTAATTCGCCTGTATTTAACTGGAAGAAATAAATCTAACCAGAAGAGGTCTTTGATTCGCCTGTCTTTAATTGGAAGAAATAAATCTAACCACAAGAGGTCTTTGATTCGCCCGTCTTTAACTGGAAGAAATAAATCTAACCAGAAGAGGTCTTTGTTTCGCCTGTCTTTAACTGGAAGAAATAAGTCTAACTAGAAGAGGTCTTTGATTCTCCTGTCTTTAACTGGAAGAAATAAGTCTAACCAGAAGAGGTCTTTGATTCGCCTATCTTTAACTGGAAGAAATAAATCTAACTAGAAGAGGTCTTTGATTCACCTGTCTTTAACTGGAAGAAATAAATATAACCAGAAGAAGTCTTTGATTCGCCTGTCTTTAACTGGAAGAAATAAATCTAACCAGAAGAGGTATTTGATTCGCATGTCTTTAATTGGAAGAAATAAATCTAACCAGAAGAGGTCTTTGATTCGCTTGTCTTTAGCTAGAAGAAATAAATCTAACCAGAAGAGGTCTTTGTTTCACCTGTCTTTAACTGGAAGAAATAAATCTAACCAGAAGAGGGCTTTGATTCGCATGTGTTTAACTAGAAGAAATAAATATAACCAGAAGAGGTCTTTGATTTGCCTGTCTTTAACTGGAAGAAATAAATCTAACTAGAAGAGGTCTTTGATTCGACTGTCTTTAACTATAAGAAATAAATCTAACCAGAAGAGGTATTTGTTTCTCCTGTCTTTAACTGGAAGAAATAAATCTAACCAGAAAAGGTCTTTGATTCACCTGTCTTTAACTGGAAGAAATAAATCTAACTAGAAGAGGTCTTTGATTCTCCTGTCTTTAATTGGAAGAAATAAATCTAACCAGAAGAGGTCTTTGTTTCTCCTGTCTCTAAACAGAAGAAATAAATCTAACCAGAAGAGGTCTTTGATTCGCATGTCTTTAACTGGAAGAAATAAATCTAACCATAAGAGGTCTTTGTGTCAATTGATTTTTCCTGCAAGGAAGAGGGTTAGTTTCATGCAGAAGTGGTGTACCCCAAAATTTTCCCTCCTATATTTCTCAAAACATTTCAAGTGAGATCCTCAAATTGCCCAAGGAAGTCCAAGGGTTAATCAGACAAACTCTCTCCTAAGGCAGTCTACCTCAAATTAGGGTTTCATGTTGCATCAAGATACTTGAGTCTAAGGGATCCCAAATGCTCACCATTATCCTAATATGTTCTCAAGATCATACATGTCAAGTTTCAAGCCTTGCAGAGGAAATTTGCTCAGTCAATTGCTCAAAAGCCTGAAAATCGACTGTGTTAGGGAAAAAGTCAACTGTGGCCCACATACAGTCAAACTTCAAGATTTTTGGTCAACATCCTCATTTTGAATTATTATTCATCATTTAATCAAGGGTTCATCATGACTCCTTAAGGATTTCTCACAATTCATCAAAACCCAAAAGTTGCTAAATTAGGGTTTTGTAGGAAACGTCAACTCAACTTTGACCAAGAATAACTTTCTCATACTTTATCAAGAATTACCCATACAAAGCTCATTTTTAATAAGATGCAATTACCTACAGTTCATCTTCAGCTCCCAAGTTCAAAATATGCACTCACAAGAAGTTATGAATTTGGACATTATAGGTCACTTTGAAAAGTCAACAAAAACACATTTTTTTGTCAAAGCTTCATACATGAACATGGAAGACTCAATTGAGATGAGACCAAAAGGGTTGCTTATAGGAAATCCTAATCTTTCTAAAAAGTCAAATAACACCCTCATAGGGTCAAAATTGAAGGAGTTATGCATTGGCAAAGTTGACCTTTTTTACAAAATTGCCAAAAGTCAAATATGCCTCAAATTGCAATTTTTGTCAAATGGGCCCAACTTTTTGTGCTTGTATTGAGTTTGTAACATGATCCACGAACCATGATCCTTCCCACTTGCCTTTATTTTATTTTTGTCATTTATTTTGATTTTTATTTAAATTAAATCAAATTAAATCAAATTAAATCAAAATAAAATCATGAAACTATCAAAATCATTTAAACCTTGAGATTTTGTGCATATTTCAGGTCCATGAATAGCTGGAAAGGAGATCAAATTGTGCAAGGCTTGTTTGTACACAAAAAGATTGAGTTTTGCTTGATTTAGAAAGATTTGAATAAGAATCAAATCATGATTCAATCACCTTAATTGAAAAATATTTAGAGCAAATTGGTAAACCTAATTCACTCAAGGCCGCATATAGAACATTTGCAGACCAAAAGCACAAGGATTGGAGGCGTGAGAAGCTGAGAAAAAACTTGAAAAAACTCAACAAAAGTGGCAATCGAATATCATAGTTCCAGGCTCTTTCAAGCTATTCCAAGGATACCATTCACTTGCCGGATGTCTAGGGACTCTATCCCAATCATTAGCAAGTGTTTTCGTGCCCAAAAACATACTGTAAGCACCTCACGATATCCTTACTTTCTTGAAATTCAATATCATGATTCTGGCATTTGTAGCATAAATTCTTTACATATTCTTGTTCATTGAAACTTTTGCAAGCTAATGGTAATGATCAATTGCGTTTTTGTTAGCCATACAGAGATATGCCATGATTAGGGTTTAGGGTTCTTTTTAGGGGTTTTGATTGCAGGGACAATTGGCCATGAAGAGTGGTACCATGATGCTCGTGAGGTTGCCACGAGTTTATTGGTACCATTGGAATCAATTTATCATGCGTGTAGTGGATTTTGGAAAATTACAGGGACTATACCTACAGAAAACGTTTGTAGGTAAAAGTTGTTTTACCTAAAACGACGGACAAGGGTAGAAGATGACTATGTGGCAACACCCCATTCGCCCGTTTGAATTATGGCGCATTTGTTTGATAACTGGAATTGTTTTTCATTTTATTATTATTATTTCATAAACTAACAAATGAATTCAAGTGGCTCAGTGGTAGCCAGGGAAGGCGTTAAGGCTTTGCAGGCATGAGGTCAGGGGTTCGACCCCTGCCTCCAACATTTGCAATTTTTCTCAATTATTCTTTACAGATCATGTATCCCACGCATTATGAGGCCTACCATATGCCATCAATGTTCAATCACCAGATCTCCAGAACGCCAGATCCAACACCCATTCATTGGAGGTCCATGATGCACCATGGTCAAGCAATGCACAGGATCATGAAAAGTCAAACATGGACCAAGGCTTATTGGGCTTGAAAGTCAGATTGACACCTCCCTTTCTACTTTGACACCAGGCCCATTTTTCTTTTCTTTTCTTTTATATATTTTCTTTTATTTAATTATTTTGATTAATTTATTTTCTCACAAAAATTAATTCTTTTTTTACAAAAACTCATAAAATCAACTTTTCATCAAATTAGAATTTAGGTTTTTTTTTATTTATTTTGTCAAAATTAATTTAGTATTAGTTTAATTAACTTTAGGGTAATTTTAACTTTTTTTAAAATAAATTAAAATCAATTAGAAAGTTAGGATTTGTTTGATTTAATTTTATTTTCTTTTCTTAAAATAACCAAAAATACAAAAATATGTCAAAATTAATTGTTTTTTCTTAATTTAAGTTAATTAGCAATTAGGTTTGTATTTATTAAAGTTAAAACCTTATTTTCTCAAAATAATCAAAAATAACACGAAAATATGATTTTTTTTTAAATTAGGTTTAGACGGGGTCAAAACCCTAATTTTTTCTCGTTCTCGATTCATCGCGTGCATTTATTATTTTTATGATATTAATGTAACTGCTCATGGTATGTAATAGTTTAATTAGGACTTTTTTCTTTTATTTATCGTTTTTACGGGTTTTTGGCTATGTCATTAATCCCCCTCCCCGAAGCCTTGTAATAGCGTAGTTTTATTTCTCGCATTTTAATTTTCGCAAATATTAACTGTTAGATGTATGATAATAGGATTGCATGACAAGAATGTATGTTAATTTTAAAATGGTTAGCAAACCCTAAATGTGAAAAGATAATAACTTGAAATCAAAACACTCGCACATGCGCACTCCTAGGGTATACTCTCACTTCGGTTGCCTTCGGTAAACGATCATTAAGTATAGGGTGTTTTAGTGGTCGCTCTATTGTCTAAACAAAGATCAAATGTCCCGTTCGGAAATGTTTCCTCGGAAAGGTTGCCCCGGAAATGTTGCCTCAAATATGATCTTAAGACATTAGGGTTATTACTAAGACATCCTAACATTGCTCTAGTGGTCGTACGTCCCTTTCGAATTGACCCTTACAACTCCAACGACGGTGCTACCTACTCACTAATAGTGGGATATCACTGTCTAAAGGAAACAAGAACAGAAACATTCTTTTTTCTAGTAGGTAGATGCTAGTAGGTACTTCCTCAAGATCAAACTTTTCCACACTTACACTTTTTTCAAACAAAGTTTCAAAAACACTTCGTAACACTCTTGAAGACAGAAGCAAGGGTTAAAATGAAGTAAAACAAAAACTTTTCAAACACACAAACACGGAAGCAATTTTTTTTAAAATGATGAGCAAGTACCTAAGAGCCCGTGGAAACCCACAGATAGAAAGGGTGTTAATACCTTCCCTTTCTATAATCTACCCCCCGTACTCAGAATCTCGAAAAAAGGAATTTTTCTGTGCTTTTTTCCTTTCCAGTTGGATAAAATAAAAGTCGGTGGCGACTCTTGCTTACCACGACATTTTGCGAATACAAACGCAAAACGCAAACCAGCATTTTCCTAAAACAGTTCGGTTCTGCCACCGTATCACAGAACTGGCGACTCTACTGGGGATTCCTAAATAAGTGGGGTATACCTTAGGATTAGTTCATCATAAATTGCTTCTCTTGTTTGATTTGATTGCTTTACTTTTGAGGGTTTTGTACTGGGAGTTACTATAGATCCTAACCCGGATCTGGGGATACCTTTTAGGTAAGTAACAATAAACTGTGAGGGAACTGTACAACATAGACCGATACGGTTGAAGCAGTAGCTACATTGATGTGGCCTATTAGTTGGTACCGGTATCCCTTGTGGAGAAACGAGGAGAATACAAGGCTGCTATATGTGTCATTAAGCATCAACTGACCTTAGAACCTATAATTAACCAACTTGGCCATAGGAAGTAGTGAGATAGCCGGCCTCAGTGTAAAGCTGAGAACTGGTTGATAGTCGATACTACAATCATTGAGACCATACTCTCGAGATAGTTCCGGCCACAAGAAAAGATTGTGTGAGCTGAAATCATGACTGAGGGAGGATGGTCAGTGGTATTGAGAACCTCTAGAACCCGGTTACTATTATTAGGACAGGTTGAAACCAACTGAACTTCAAGAGGGTAGTACCTAGACCCCATGCAAGCCTGAAACTTAAGGGCTCTTGTGTGACTTGTTTGCCTTTACCATGTCTGTTATCTGCTATACCTGTTATGTGTTTTACCATGACATCATGCATCATAACATAGCATGCATACTTCATTATACTAACCATTTCAAAGACCGAGGGGATTTATCTTTGTTCTGTTTTGCAGATTATGGCTTCCGTGTGCAGAAACACCATCCGAGTTAACTTTGTGCAAATACCTTCTCAACTCAAAGATTTAGCCTCGAGAGTTTCTGATACTTCTTCATTCATTAGGAGACATGGTCAGCTTCTTATCTTGGTTACCTCAAAGTTTGATGAATAGATGATGAGTGTGCTTTTCCAATTCTTCGATCCGGTGCATCATTGCTTTACTTTCCCGGATTATCAGCTAGTTCCTACTATGGAAGAGTTTTCTCACCTATTGGGTATATCCATCCTTGAGCAGATTCCCTTCACCGATTTGGAAGAGACTCCTAGACCAGAAGACATTGCTTCAGCTCTACATTTGAAACGGGCTGATGTAGTATCTAATTGGGAAACACGAAGCGGGGTTGAAGGTTTCTTAGCCAAGTTTCTGATGGATCAAGCTCAACTATTCTGGGATAACTTGGACGTTCAGGCTTTTGAAGACATCTTGGCTATTCTTATCTACGGTTTGGTTCTCTTCCCGAATCCAGATTCCTTCATAGATGTGAATGTAGTTAAGATCTTCCTGTCTCGCAATCCTGTGCCTATTCTATTGGGTGATATCTTGCATTCCCTCTATACTCGTACTGTGCAAAGAAGAGGGACTCTCATGTGTTTCATGCTTCTGCTGGTGAGGTGGTTTACTTTGCGCCTCCCTAAGTCTGTGTTGAAGAATGAGGAAGGTTTAGGATGGTCTTACAGGATAATGTCCCTTGCCCATACAGACATTCTTTAGAGTTCTAAGGCTATGGAAAGCATTGATGTCATTGATCGATATGGGGGATACCCTAATGTCCCATTGCTCGGAATTAGATAAGGGATAACCTATAATCCTTGTTTGGCTTTGCGATAGTTTGGTCGTGCTCGGAGAGACGGTCCTCATGAGTTGCTTCAACCAGATATTGCATTTGACTACAAGGAGGACGTTGACGAGCATCGCCAAAGGTTTATACGAGCTTGGGGCATGGTGAACAGGTCTGACCCTCAAGAGCTAGGACCAAGGACTTCTCTCCCTATGCAACCTTATCTCCAGTGGGTCCGAGCTCGTGCTCAGAAGCTTGGTATGCCGTATGAAGCTGTGTTGCCAGTGATTGTGGAGCCCACCAATGAAGAGGGCATTCCTTATACAGTCCTTTATCCATACATGCCTACTGATCTTGGTGCATTGAAGAGATCTTGGAATCAGCTAAAAGAGGAGGGGATACCTACCGGGAGAAGTATCATGAGCAAGAAAGGAAGATCTTGAAGCTCACCAGGAAACTTGAGAATGAAAGGACGATCAATGACTACGTCAGCACGAAGGGGAAGCGTCCATGGGATTTCTGATTTTTGCTTTTCTAGTTTTAGATTTGTTTTTCATTTACTTCGTTGTAACGCCTTAAGGGCATTGTTGAACCTTTTACAAGTTTTATCTAATAATATTTGTTTATTTCTTGGTTTGCAAATTTAAATCTCCCAAAGTCTTTGAAATCATTACATGGGCATCCCATTATCATGCACACCATTACAGGTACCATTACAGGTTTCTCATCTTCTTCGATGTTTATTTCAGCACGAAATGTCTTCTGAAATACTTACCGATCAAGCCATCAAAGCTCTTCAGGCACAGAATGCCCAATTCCAAGATATGTTCTTGAACTTGGCTAAAGGGCAAGAAGATTTGAAGACTTTCATCCTAAAGGAGAAGAAGAAGAAGAAGAAGAAGAAGAAGAAGAAGAAGAAGAAGGTGGTTCTTCTGAATATGGATAACAGATTTGGGAATAGGTTGCGACAGGAAGTTGATTTGTCTCTTTCATCCAAAGGAGAGGAAGACCAAGAAGAAGAAAAGGGTCATAGTCCTGTAGTCTCTGATAATGATATTGATTTTGATGATGAGAAATATCCTCCTGCTGAGGATAGGTACAAACAACTTGAAGACTGTCTAAGTGCTATGGAGATTCAGAAGATCCCTGGTTTGGACTTCGGAGATCTGGGACTGGCATCTGGAGTGGTGATCCCTCACAAGTTTAAAGCTCTGGTTTTTGCTAAGTACGATGGAGTATCCTGTCCAAAACTCCATCTCCGCTCGTACGTCAGAAAAATTCAACCTTACGCTGCTTATAGGAACCTGTGGATGCATTTCTTTTAAGATAGTCTGTCAGGGACTCAGCTTGAATGGTTTTATCAATTGGAAGGAGCTAATGTCTGAAACTGGGAGGACCTTGCTGCTGCTTTCTACAAGCAGTATCAGTATAACGCTGACCTTGCTCCTACTCATACTCAGCTTCAGGGTATGTCTATGGGTGCAAGTGAAGGTTTTAAGGACTATGCTCAAAAGTGGAGAGATTTGGCTGGAAGAGTCCAACCCCCTTTGTCTGACAGGGAGTTGGTGGATATGTTTCTGGGGACGTTGTCCGGTCCATTTTTCAATCATCTGATCGGCAGTTCGTCATCTGGGTTTACTAAATTGATTTTGACTGGGGAGAGAGTAGAAGCTGGTATCTGAAGTGGTAAGATACAGAAATGTACTTCATCAAGTGCATAAAAGAAGCCCTTCACCGGTAACAAAGAAGCTAGTGCATTCTACGGCTCGAGGAGCCAAAGCAAACCTGAACGCTGTAACACCCCAATTCTACCCCAAGCAAATTATGCAAAATAAATCAGAGTTATAAAATTTTAATCATACAAATGAATCGGGACGTCACAAATTCTTCTAACAAATTCATTGCATTCATCGTGGATATATATCACTTTTTTAAAACATCGGATGAACTAACAATATAAAATCTTTCATAAATAGTTCAACATCTACGCTGCGGAATTCTCAATAAACTTCTTTAAGCAAAACAGCAACTTCGAAAAATCTCGTAATTAATAATAATTCAATTTAAAAGTCAACAACTGAAAATCAACAATCAGAAATCAGCAAGCGTTTATCCCCCCGAGTGTTACTATGATCGGTGGATTTAGAACTGACTGTTTAACGCTGGTTCGCGAAATGTCGCGGTAAGCAAGAGTCGCCACCGTCTTTTATTTTCTCCAACATGGACAGGACAAAAGCACAACAAAATTCCTTATGAGATAGTTTCTCGGTTCGGGAGGTAGATTTATAGAAAGGGAAGGTGCTAGCACCCTTTCTATCCATGGTTATCCATGGGCTCTTAGATACTTGCTCATTGTGTTTTCAAAAGGTTTGTTTGCTTTTCAAGTGTGAGTGGGTTTGAAAAAGTTTCGTTTAAAAGTTTCAGATCGACTCTTGTATCAGTCCTCAAGAGTGTTTGAAAAATTGTTTTGAAAGCTTTTTGAAAAGTGTCAGTGTGAAAAGAGTTTTTTGATTTGTTTTTTTTTTAAATAGAGCAAGTATCTATGAGTCATCCACCTACCCTAAGGAATTAGGCTGTGTAGTAGTCCTTAAGGTAGTGCCATCCCACCATTGAAAGGTAGGTAGCACCACCGTTGGAGGTATTCGGGTCAATTCGTTTGTTAGGGACAGTGTGGTCACCAGAGCAACAGTAGGACACCTTAGAAGCTACCCTTATGCCATGTTCATGGACATAAGGACTTACTAAAACGTCCTATACTCGACGACTGCATTTTGAGGGCAAGGCAACAGTGAGGCGTACCCTAAGAGTGGTGTGTGAATTGTGTGTTATTTTCAATTAGTATTTGTCTTGTCATGCATTTTGGTGATCTACGCTTTGATTTTATTTGGGCATACATTCTTTCATGTGATTAGCAGTTCAAAGGTGCGGAAATTAAAATGCGGAAAATAAAGTCCTACGCTATTACAAGGCGCGGGTCTATACATCGCCAGAAATTTACAAAGACCCGATTTGAATAAAAGTGCGGAAAGTAAATGTCCTAATTACTATTACAAGGCCTTGGGGCAATTACATAATATTTAAAATGAAAAATGTAAATAAACGCGCGAAAAGAAATTAGAAGCGAAAGTGCGAGGGCGTTGGACCCTTTAAAGATTAGATTGGAATTAAAAATTAATTAATGGTTAAATAAAGAAACGAACTTATTTTTTGATGTTTTTGTATTTAATGGAAATAAAGAAGATTAATTGGGATTAAAAGTTAAATAAAACCCTAATCCTAAATTTGTTTTTAATTATTAAAAAAAATTGTTTAAGTTTTGACTTAATTTACACTAATTATTTAATTACAAGTTTATTTACAAAATAATTAAGAATTAATAATGATAAGAATAAAAAGGTTATTTATTAAAAGAATAAAAATGCTAAAACCTAATTTGTATGTTTTTTAGTTTATTTAAGAAAAAAAGATTAAAATAAAACCTAATTTTACTAAATTGATTTATTAAAAGGTTTATTTACAAAACTATTTATGAATTAAAAATTAAATAAACATATTTTATTTTTGACTTTTCTGATTTTTTTTTGTGTTATAAAGATTATTTTGTGAATTAAAAGAAACAATTAAAATAATTAAAATAAAATAAAAGAAAAGAACAAAAAGAAAGAAAGAAAATGCAAACATGGGGGGTGGTTGACCCAATTGAGGAGGTTTATTATGAGCATTTTGGCCTATCAGAATGAGGCCTTTTTGACTTTTCAGTGGTCACGTGCAGAATGATTGACTAGCGTCTATGGTAGTCCTCCCATTCTGGCCCTTACATTGGAGTTCCTGGACACTTGGCAGGCTAGATAGTGAGGACGCATGATGGTCCTTGGATGGCATGCTGCACAGAATTACATTAGAAGAAAAATTATGGAAAGGGTAGGGGACCTGGGAATCGAACCCAGGTCCCAATACCTGTAGGACAACGCACAAGCCAACTGAGCCATTTAACACATTTGTTAATATAATGAAAGATAAATAATATATGTGAAAGTAATGACTAGTGATCTGCACCAAGAAAAAGCGCGCCAGCATTTGATTTACCCCATCATGTTATGATACCTAGGCATCTTCCTCGTTCTTGTACCTGTAACAAAAAGCAAATAGCGGGGGTTTTAAACCCCCACTAACTACAATATATAATAATAGCGATTAGAGCATGGTTCATCATAAATTGAGCGCGAGGTGGTCAATCGTTTCGTCCAGATGCCCTGATTTCGATAGTACTAGTCTGGTTGTCCAATTTTTTCAGATGAATGAACTCCTCTTTTGGAGCTTCTAAAACCCTAGAAAATTTCCATGGCAACTTTGGATACAGGTGATATTAATTCAATTAAAAGACACCAATAGCTTCAGAGAGTTCATGTTAGTATAAATCGAACATTAAAAGTTACGAATCATGCATGGAATTCAAAGTACGATTATGCAAATTTTCATGAATCGGACGATGGCGTTCTACCGATTCTCTGCGCGTGGAAGCTTGGTTTCAATTGCAAACGCCTCCTGGATGTCTCAGCAAGCCTTTGGAATAGTTTTGAGACCTTGAATCACACTGCAACTATGAAAACAGTTTCAACCTTTTTTGTGAAAAATGCAAGTTTTTTTTTCAGTTCTTGCGCAGCTTTCTTGTTTTTTGAGCATTAGGTTTTTTTTGTATATGTATGTAGCATGATTAGGTCAAGCAAAACAAGCCCATGATCCATTGTTTTAATGCTTTCAATATTTGATTTTCAAGCATCTTTTTCCAAATCTTTTTGCCATGAAAACTTGCCTATTTGCATAGAATCTTTCCTTTTTGATTGTGCACGAAATCTTGAGGTCATGATGAGTGGATATGCTGCACAAAAAGATTTGGAAAACATGTTTTGCTATTTTTGTCATATTTAATTTTTATTAGGTGAATTAATAATAATAATAATTCAAATAATTAATCAAAAATGATAAAATAACTCCCTTGGATGTCAATGGGTCGTGCATAGCTTTTGGGTAATGTTTCATGGAAGAAATTGAGGCCCATTAGCAATTTTGAGGCATTTGAAGCAAAATTGACTTTTCAAAATTCCCAAAAATTTCCCAACTTCCACAAGGCATATCTTGCTCAATTTTTAAGCTTTGATCATGTTCTTGGACATTTTGGAAAGATCTTGAAGTCCTCTAACCAATTCATTTGGTCCCATGTCATTTTGATTTACCAATCTTAAGTTATGGTCTTTTACTTAAAGTGCCTTTTTGTTGACTTTTGAAAATGACCTATAATGTTGAGATTGATAACTTTTTGTGAGAGCATTTCTTGGACTTGAAGTGTTAAGATGAGTTGTAGGAAATGTCATTCTCTTCAAAATGAGCTTTGGATGGAATTTTTCTGATAAACCATGTGGAAGTTATGCCTTGGTCAATTTGCAGTTGACTTTTTCAGTTGTCCAAAAATAGAAACTTTTGCATCTTGAGACCTTTTGAGCCATGCCTTGAGAATCATGATCAAGAATTGATCAAATGATGTTTGTGGCTTCAAAATAAGATGTTGAACAAAAATTTGGACTTTTGACTGTCAAAATGACCATTTTCCCCCTGCAGTTGACTGTGAAGCATTTAGGGTTTTTGACTGTGCAATTTTGTGCTGTGAGTCTTGAAACTTGGCATGAGGATGCTTGACAATGTTTGTAGGCATGTGGGACTTGTTTGGACCCTTGGAAACTTCAATTTCTTTGCCAGAACCAAAACCCTAATTTTTGACTGTTAGGAGGCAATTGGACTGTGTAACCCTTTGAGGGATTTTGAAGCATGATCTTAGCAAACTTTGAAGAATATGGGAGGGCAAATTTTGGGGTACAACAGTTGCCCCTGTTCAATCTTCTTAGACCTGAGGATGTAGATTGGCTGGCGTGCCTTTCGTAATCTGAAGGTGGAAGATGATTGAACACTAGAGTGCCCAGAAATTTGCACTCACATAGTAGCATGTCAGCAGTGTGATGGCGGGAATGGGCTTACAGATGCCATTTGGAAAGATGATGGATAGGAGGATGGGATTATAGATGCCATCTGGAAGTGTGACAGAACCTTGTCGGGAATGGGCTTATAGATGCCATTTGGAGACTGTTGGTATGTGGATGGGCTTATAGATGCCATCTAAGTGTCGATCGCGTAAGAGATTCCTTAGCGAGAACTTGCGTACCTGAGAAAGAAAATGATTATCTGTCCTATTACAGGAGTTGGTTTTCAAACTCTTCATGTACATGCGCCCTGGCTGGTTACAGGATCGAATCTTTAAACTCTTTAGACGTGCCCTCCGCAGGATGACGAATGGATCAGGGACGATTACTACCTCAACGGGACGATGAGAGAACCTTGGACGATTACTACCTCAACAGGAACGATGAGAGAACCTTGGGCGATTACTACCTCAACAGTAACGATGAAAGAACCTGGGCGATTACTACCTCAACATTAACGATGAGAGAACCTTGGGCGATTACTACCTCAACTGTAACGATGAGAGAACCTTGGGCGATTACTACCTCAACAGTAACGATGAGAGAACTTTGGGCGATTACTACCTCAACAGTAACGATGAGAGAACCTTGGGCGATTACTACCTCAACAGGAACGGTGAGAGAACCTTAGGCGATTACTACCTCAACAGTAACGATGAGAGAACCTTGGGCGATTACTACCTCAACAGTAACGATGAGAGAACCTTGGGCGATTACTACCTCAACAGTAACGATGAGAGAACCTTGGGCGATTACTACCTTAACAGGAACAATGAGAGAACCTTGGGCGATTACTACCTCAACAGTAATGATGAGAGAACCTTAGGCGATTACTACCTCAACAGTAACGATGAAGGAATCTTGGATGTCTTCTACTGAGTCTTCATCAGGAAAATCTTTAGGAATCGATTTAACTGGACCAGAGAAGGCCTTTGACTGGATCGGCATCAGAAAAATCTTTAGGAGTCAATTTAACTGAACCAGGCAAGGTCTTGGAATCTTCAACTGGGTCTTCATCAGGAAAATCTTTAGGAATCGATTTAATTGGACCAGAGAAGGCCTTTGACTGGATCGGCATCAGAAAAATCTTTAGGAGTCGATTTAACTGAACCAGGCAAGGTCTTGGAATCTTCAACTGGGTCTTTATCAGGAAAATCTTAGGAATCGATTTAACTGGACCAGAGAAGGCCTTTGACTGGATCGGCATCAGAAAAATCTTTAGGAGTCGATTTAACTGAACCAGGCAAGGTCTTGGAATCTTCAACTGGGTCTTCATCAGGAAAATCTTTAGGAATCGATTTAACTGGACCAGAGAAGGCCTTTGACTAGCTGAGAACTTGACTGGATCTTTCCTGAAATGTAAAAGTCAGTCGCATGCAATGCATGCCATGGATCAAACAATGATGTTCTCAACATAAATGAGATTGTAAGATATGATGCGTTTATGCATGTATCATGATGTATGATAATGTGATGTTTTTGAACGTATTTTTGTCTAGGAAAATATATCCTTGACGAATGCCGGGAGTTAAATCCTGGGCTGATGGTTGAAGAGAGTTCTCCGTTTCCGCTGGGGATGAAGATTGCAAGAATGAACCGGTAGGAGAAGATGACTCCGTTGGGTAATAAACTTGATGAAGAGATTACTCTGCGGGGAATAACGACTCTAGCGACCTTGCTGGGGAATAGTACTCTGTGGGGGGAGAGGTGCTTTGCTGAGATGAATGAGAACTCCATTGGGGATACCATTGTTGAGTTTTGTTGAAGAATATGATGGACTCCGTTGGGGAATAGGAAGGCTTCGTCGGGGACGATCTTTCCCTGGTTACTGGCTGAGGATAACCCAGTTATATCCTGGTAGGGAAATAACCTTTGGATAAAGTCCGGGCGACGCGTTCGTGCTCTGCGGGGATAAGCTTCCAGAATCTACCGGGGATAAACTTCCTGCTGGGGAGATGGATTCCACTTCCCTGGGGAAGCTTGGATTGGACTCTCCTGGGGAAATCTTTGAGATATATCGGGGAAGTGGCTCCGCTGAATGTTTGGTATACCGCTGGTGAACAATCTTAGCTCAAGACTGTCGGGGATGCTTGTTAAGAATGTTTGTAGACTCTGTTGAGGAATGTTGAGATCTGCTGGGGATACCCAATTTCCTTATGGCTGACAGTATACTAACTCTGCTTGGGGAGAGTATCTGTAGGGTTGCCTGATGATGAGCTCGTGTAAAACTGCATCTAGAGCTGAGAAGGAAACCTGTGTAGGGTTTACTGATAACGAGTCCGTGTAAAACTGCATCCTTGAAAATAGAGAACCTGTGTAGGGTTTCTTGGTGGCGAGTCCGTGTAAAACTTCATCTGGAGTTGAAAAGGAAACCTGTGTAGGGTTACTTGTGGAGGGTGAGTCCGTGTAAGACTTCGTCTGAAAATTGAGAAGGAACCGGTGTAGGGTTGCCTGAGGATGATCAAGTAGATAATTGTCCTGTTTGGTTTTGGATATTAACCCACGATCAGTCGTCCACCGAATTTTCCTGGCTTGTTACCAATGTTGATATGAAGCTGTAAATGTAGATGGTAATCATCTTTTGATTGACCTTTCCTTGGTGCTTTGGTTGACAGCGCAACTTGATCACCTGGACAACTCATTATTGCCCCTGTTTCGGAGGTGAGGGGAGAAGATACCTTGCGGAGGCGCTTGATGGCTTCCGATTTGACAAATCTTCTTCTGGTAGGCAAGTGACGAGATGACAGGACATGGTCGTACGCTCTGATCCCTAATTTTTGCCTGGACCGCCCTTTCAGGTTTTCAGTCCACCGGGATACCCATTTTTGCCCAAGCCGCCTTTTCAGGTTTTCGACTTGCCGGGTGTACAAATTTTTCATTTCCATCCCTTATTTTGCCCGAACCCTTTTGGTTCGCCGGGAAGCCCTTACTTTTACCTAGGTGTGTCAACCTAGCGGGTCCTTGATTGTGCGTAGTATTTTTTCGACTATGTCCACACTCTCAGAATGTAGGGAGTTGCCCCGGTTATTGTGTTGCCACGCTACCAGAAGATGTTTGATCCGGCAAGATTCATAGCTGGAATTCATGTCCAATGCCCCAAGTGACTCAGGCGGAGATTTGCCCCAGGTTATTTTGGCATTTGAGAGATTCTCTGAATCTTGACTTGACTGCCCCAGATTATGGACCATGATCATGTCTGCCCCTTGATTGGAAGTGCTTTTGTTCACCAGATATTCTTCGTGCGAATTTCTTTGTTGTTCGAACAAAAAGTCATATGCAAACAAAGTTATGTTAAAAATGAAAAGCTTATGTCTGTCTTGAAGTTTTTGAAAATGCAGTTTTCAGTAAAACAAGCGATTTTTTTTTTTTGTAAAATATGATGTCAACTCGTTATTTTACCGCAAGCCTTAAGGAGTCAGGATACCTTTGGTAACAGTATGCTTTCGAACTAACCCATGCTTCAGCTAGGACTTTTAAGGGTTGTAGCGTGGCCTGGTTCACGGTTTAAGAAATAAGGATAAAGGCTCAAAATTTATTTGTACCCACCCGCTCTTCGTGATGTTCTTCAAACCTAAACTCAGTTGATCGTGCGTTAGACCTTATTTGAGTCTTTGCTCTGATATTCCGGTGATGGTTCGGATATTGATAGTTTATTTTGAATACGCGGTCATTTCTTTTTGGTTTAGGGTTTGTAAGACCTCTTTCTTTTTCTTTCATTATCCCTGTTTTTTGCCTGAACTGTTTCTTTTGTGATTACAGTCAGTGGGATGCCCCAGTTTCGTAAGTCTCCTTCATAGGTTTTGACTTATTGGGTTTTTATTTTTGAGATATAATGACTGCCTATCCTTATGATTATTCGGAATCATCACTGTCTTCTTTTTGTTTTGTGAGGACCTCTTTGGTGCTATTCGTTGTGCACTTGGATCAACTGAGAGAACTACCCTGCCCCAGGTTATAATTAAGGGTTTTAAAAAAAATTTTGTGAAAAGAAAAAAAACTCCTACTTCTTTGGCTCAGAGGGGTTGACGAGGGATTATCTTCCTTATAACTCCAGTGTTTAGGAATTGAAACAATGCCTGTACCTCATCAGCGGGGTCTGTTCAAAAGCATATTGTAGATTATGGTATCGTTTTCGTCATCCTCCCTCAAGAGCCTTTAGAATTTGTTAATCGAGAGTTTGATCATCACAAAAATATGAAAACAGTTTGCATATAGTGAATACGAAATAATTACTTCAAAACAGACATGTGTAATTCATTAATGAAATAACAACATTTAACATGAATAAATGTTTGAACAATCAAAAGAAAATCACAACTTGAAAAATTCTAATGAACAAAAGTCTTCTAGTCTCAAGGCTTGTTACTTCGACTGGTGCATCTTGTAGGGGTGGCAGGAGCATTCAGCCTGGCCCATCTGGGTGAAATCCACAGCTCTTTCATTAATCAGGTCTTGGATCTTATTCTTCAGTGCCCAGCAGTCGTCGGTGTCATGTCTTGGACTGTTAGAGTGGTATGCACATCTTTCCTCAAGATTGTACTTTAGGGAGGTTGTGTTGAGATTCTTAGGAGGGTCCCTTAACGTCACCAGATTCAACCTCAACAATTGTTGTAAAGCTTGAGACGGTGACACGTTGAGCTTGGTGAACTTCTTTTTAGGCTTGTCTGGCTTGCTCTGATCAGCCCGTTGTTCTTGGCGAGGTCGTTGTTGGACCTGTGAAGTAGTAGCAGCTTGGAGAGGCCTGTTCATTAAACCAAACCTTTGACTTCTTGGAGGCTGATTAATGACTTGGTCCCTGACTTGGACTGGTTGCTTCATGTTGTATCTGTCTTGATGGAGTTGACTGATCATGGTCCTCAACTCTTCTTGCTCCCTAGCTAAACCTTGGATGAGAGCCCTTTGCCCTAGCATCTGGGTTTTCAATGTGTCTACCTCAGCTTGTAGACGTTTCAGTCGTTCGTCCTTGTCATCTTCGGGGTTTTTCTTGGCCAGATTCCCCATGAGGAGTGTCCTTAACTCTTCTTGCCCCTTGGATAGGCTTAGGAAGATCTACGTGAACTGAATCTCTTGTGCCTGAAGATCCTGGTTATCTTGTTGGGAAGCCATTGCTGAAATAAACAGCGAAGAGGGTAAGAGACCTGTCAAAAGGGTACCTGTTATGCAATGATATGTATGTATATATATGCAATGTTTTCAAGGATCTCGCGGGGTAAACAAGAAAATTGTTAGAGTTGGGATCCGATAGCTTGATTGAAGGAACTGCATGTTGTTGAGAGTCCTTCTTCAAGGGTCAAAGGCTCACCATATCCAGTGGGTCATACCCCCTGACAACCTTGGCTAGAGGAAAATAAATCCCCTTTGCCCCTTGCCGGTCAGTTGGTTCATCATGACCTGCATCACAAGCCCTTGAGATCCTTGAAATGGATTAGTCCTTATGCGGGAGGTATGCAATGGTATGATGTTATGCTATGCATGGAGTGATGTAAGTAAACCATGTTATAAGCCCAGATTAAGGACTGTAAACAACACCTGCAAGTGTTGTACCCCAAAATTTGCCCTCCCATATTCTTCAAGAAATTGCCAAGTCATGCTTCAAAATTCCCCAAGGGGTGCACAGTGTAAAGGGTCTCCTAAACAGTCAAGATTAGGGTTTTTGTTCTGATCAAGAAAATGAAGTTTACAAGGGCCCAATCAAGTCCCACATGCCTACAAATATGGTCAAGCATCCTCATACCAAGTTTCAAGACTTTCAGCACAAAACTGCACAGTCAAAACCCTAATTGCACTACAGTCAACTGTAGGGGCAAAATGGTCATTTGGCAGTCAAAAGTTCAAATTTTTGGTCAACATCTCATTTTGAAGCCACAAACATCATTTTATCAAGGCTTGATCATGATTCTCAAAGCTAGGCTCAAAAATCATCAAGATGCAAAAGTTTCCTTATTTGGACAGTTGAAAAAAGTCAACTGTAAATTGACCAGGGCATAACTTTCACATGGATTATCAGAAAAATTCCATCCAAATCTCATTTTGAAGAGAAAGACATTTCCTACAACTCATCTTCATACTTCAAGTCCAAGAAATGCTCTCACAAAAAGTTATCAATTTCAACATTATAAGTCATTTTCAAAAGTCAACAAAAAGGGACTTTAAGTCAAAGGCCATAACTTGAGATTGGTAAATCAAAATGACATGGGACCAAAGACATTGGTTAGAGGACTCAAAGACCTTTCCAAAATGTCCAAGAACATGAGCAAAGCTTAAAAATTGAGCAAGTTATGCCTTGTGGAAGTTGGGAAATTTTTGGATATTTTGAAAAGTCAACATTGATTCAAATGACCTAAAATTGCTAATGGGCCTATTTTTCTTCCACAATTCATCATCCAAGGCATGTGCACGACCACTTGGCCCAAAGGGAAGTTTTTCTTCATTATTTATTTATTTATTTGGATTTTTATTATTAATAATTCATTTAAATTAATTAAATACATGGAAAATACTAAACCTAATTTATCAAATCTTTTTGTACATGTAATAGGTTCAAAAATTCGTGCATAATCAAATATGGAAAGAATTGAAGAGAATTGGTCATGATTGGTACAAAATAGCATGGAAAATATTGAAAAAAGATCTTTAAAAATCAAATCTTCCAAACCATGAATGCAAAGGATTTTGATCAAGTTTTTTGACCTAATGCACTCCATACATAAGCTGCAAGCAAGACCTAATGCCATTAACCTAAAAACTGCGCAGAAACTCCATTGACAAAACTCAATTTTTTGGCAAAAATTCCAATTCTGAAAACCTAGTTCTAGGGCGATTCAAGGCAAGATTTTGATCTCATTAGCTTACTAAGGCTTCATAGAAGGGATTTGCATCAAAAACTTCAAGCTTTCATGCCCAGAAACGTGAGAACGACCTCACCTGTACAGAAAAAAATTCATAGTCGTGCATCTCAATTCATGCATCTTTTGTAATTTTTAATGCTTGATTCATGTTCATTGTGTGATTCTAATGCTAACCCAATAGCTTAATTTTGTTTTTGTGCATCGTATGAAGATTTGCCATGGATGAGTATTAGGGTTTTGCAAGCTCTAATTTGGTCGTTTCGTGATACTGTAAAATTAAGAGACCTCAATGCCATAACCATGTTCAGCTCGCTTAGACGAAAAGAATGGCATGCTCGCGCTTAATTTATATACCAAGAGGGGTTATTCGCTATTTTCCAGAAGATGGCCTAAAAGAACACTAACAAAACCGTTGCCTATATGTGTTGTATTTCAGGGAAATAAAACAAGGAAGAAGAAGATGCTGAGGTGTGAGGCAATGAGTGGCTGATTCAAATTTCGCGCTAAAACCCACTAACGCTTTTGTTTTATTTGATATCAATTGTTTGTTGTATTACATACAAAACGCGTAACATGGCTCAGTGGCAGGCGTACAGACTGGTAAACCATAGGACCTGGGTTCGAGCCCCAGGTCCTCACCCCTTTCCATATATTTTTCCAATTGATATTAATGTGCAGGTTCAACGTTGTAATCCATGATGTACCTTCGCAATCAAACCATCCACGCGTCCAACTTCATCAATTCAAAGGCACAGATTTGGAGACCATGGTAAGCCCTGGTCAACGCTTATGCACGCTAATGGAAAAGTCAAAGAGGCCAGGAATTTAAATGGGCCAGATTGCTAAAAGAAACACCTCCACTTTGGGGACAGATACCCCCCTAGGTTTGCCATTTTATTTTTTTCTTTTGCATTATTTCTATTTTCTTTTTAATTATTGTTTTTTAATTAATTTATTATTTTCATAATACACAAAAACCATAAAAAAATCAGAAAAGAGAAAAAATATAATAAATATTTTATTTTAGTATTTTTATAAATAAATTGCATTAATTAAATTTAGTTATTAAATTAGGGTTAATAGTAATGTTTTCATAATTAATTTAAAATTTGTAGAACTAGGGTTTAATTAATTTTTTATCCCTTTTTTTATTTTCTTTCATAATAACCAAATATTTAATATTATTTATTTTTTGTAATTAAATTGCATGTAAATTAATTAGGGTTAATTTTAGGTTAAAATTTAATCTTCTTTTTAATAAATTAAAAACAACTAGAATTAGGGTTAGCATTTATTTTAATTAATTCTTTTTCATAAAAATCATAAAATACCAAAAAAAACAATTTCATTCTTTTTTTAATTAATTAATTCCATCATGTAATTTAATTTTGCAAAAAGGGTCCAACGCCCTCGTTTAATTCTTATTTAATTCGCGTGTTTTATTTCTTTTCCGTTTAATATTTATGTACCTCTCCCAAAGCCGTGTAATATATTTTTCGCACTGTACTCTTCTTTAATTCCTTTCTTTTTCTGTCAAATCGGGTCCTGGTTTAATTTGGCGATGTGGACCCACGCCTTTTGTAATAGCTTAGAACTTTTACTTTTCGCAATTTTTTAACTGTTAATCAAGGCATGAAAAGAATGAATGACCATAAATAAAAACAAGTGTAGATCACTTTGACATGACAAGACAAAAATAAACGAATCTGACACACAAATTCACACACCACCCCTAGGGTACGCCTCACTGTTGCCTTGCCTCGAAAGGTGATCGTCGAGTAGAGGATGTCTTAGTAAGTCCTCATGATCCGGGAACCTGGCATGAGGGTAGCTTCTAAGGTGTCTTCCCATTGCTCTGGTGATCACCATGTCCCGAACCTCGAATTGACCCGAACACCTCCAACGGTGGTGCTACCTACCTCTCAATGGTGGGATGGCACTACTTTAAAGGACACTTACACAGACGAATTCCTTAGGGTAGGTAGGTTCTCGTAGATACTTGCTCTAAATTTCAAAACAAATTCAAAAACTCTTTTCACACCGACACATTTTCAAAAGCTTTCGAAAGCAAATTTTCAAACACTCTTGAGGACCGATACAAGAGTCGAACTGAAATTTTCAAAGAAACTTTTTAAAACCCACAGTTGAAAAGCAAACAAACCATTTTGAAAACACAAATGAGCAAGTATCTAAGAGCCCATGGATAACCATGGATAGAAAGGGTGCTAACACCTTCCCTTTCTATAACCTACCTCCCGAACCGAGAGCAATCTCTTTAAGGAATTTTTCTGTGCTTTTGTCCTTTCCATTTGGAGAAAATAAAAGACGGTGGCGACTCTTGCTTCCGCGACATTTCGCGAACCAGCGTTCAACAGTCAGTTCCAGATCCACCGATCACAGCAAGGAACTCATGTGGCAGATAACAAGAACATGCAAGTAATTCAAGTTTGAAGGCACACAGGTCACACAAAAGAGCCCTTAGATTTTAGGCCAGCATGAAGTTTGGGGTACTACCCTCTTTCAGTTTGTTGGTTAAGACCTGTCCTATCAGAAGTAACCAGGTTCTAGAGGATCCCAATATCACTGACTACCCTCAATCGGTCATAACTCCAGCATCGCAACCTTTTCTTGCAGCCAGAACCATCGCGAGAGTTTAGCCTCAATGGGTGTAGCATACTGCTACTGTTCTATTGGCCAAGTTGGGTCATTTAAGGTTCTAAGGTCGGTTGGTGCTTAATGACTCCTCAGAAGACCCATATTCTCCTCGTTGCAACACAAGGGATATCGGTACAGACCAAGGTGCCACACCAACGTAGCCACTGCTTCACCCATGTCGGTCTACGCCGGACAGGTCCCTCACAGCTTATGCTACCTAAACAGGGTATCCCCAGATCCGGGTTAGGATCTATGTAACTCCGATGCAACCCACAATAATAAAGCAAACAAGCACAACAATTGAAAACACAAGTGATCTTAGTCCTAAGGTACACCTCACTTTATAAGAACATCCCTAACAGAGTCGCCAGTTCTGTGATCGGTGGATTTAGAACTGACTGTTTAACGCTGGTTCGCGAAATGTCGCGGTAAGCAAGAGTCGCCACCGTATTTTATTTTCTCCAACATGGATAGGACAAAAGCACAGCAAAATTCCTTATGAGATAGTTTCTCAGTTCGGGAGGTAGATTTATAGAAAGGGAAGGTGCTAGCACCCTTTCTATCCATGGTTATCCATGGGCTCTTAGATACTCGCTCATTGTGTTTTCAAAAGGTTTGTTTGCTTTTCAAGTGTGAGTGGGTTTGAAAAAGTTTCGTTTAAAAGTTTCAGATCGACTCTTGTATCAGTCCTCAAGAGTGTTTGAAAAATTGTTTTGAAAGCTTTTTGAAAAGTGTCAGTGTGAAAAGAGTTTTTTGATTTGTTTTTTTTGAAATAGAGCAAGTATCTATGAGTCATCCACCTACCCTAAGGAATTAGGCTGTGTAGAAGTCCTTAAGGTAGTGCCATCCCACCATTGAAAGGTAGGTAGCACCACCGTTGGAGGTATTCGGGTCAATTCGTTTGTTAGGGACAATGTGGTCACCAGAGCAACAGTAGGACACCTTAGAAGCTACCCTTATGCCATGTTCATGGACATAAGGACTTACTAAAACGTCCTATACTCGACGACTACGTTTCGAGGACAAGGCAACAGTGAGGCGTACCCTAAGAGTGGTGTGTGAATTGTATGTTATTTTCAGTTAGTATTTGTCTTGTCATGCATTTTGGCTATCTACGCTTTGATTTTATTTGGGCATACATTATTTCATGTGATTAGCAGTTCAAAGGTGCGGAAATTAAAATGCGGAAAATAAAGTCCTACGCTATTACAAGACGCGGGTCTATACATCGCCAAAAATTTATAAAGACCCGATTTGAATAAAAGTGCGGAAAATAAATGTCCTAATTACTATTACAAGGCCTTGGGGAAATTACATAATATTTAAAATGAAAAATGTAAATAAACGCGCGAAAAGAAATTAGAAGCGAAAGTGCGAGGGCGTTGGACCCTTTAAAGATTAGATTGGAATTAAAAATTAATTAATGGTTAAATAAAGAAAAGAACTTATTTTTTGATGTTTTTGTATTTAATGGAAATAAAGAAGATTAATTGGGATTAAAAGTTAAATAAAACCCTAATCCTAAATTTGTTTTTAATTATTAAAAAAAATTGTTTAAGTTTTGACTTAATTTACACTAATTATTTAATTACAAGTTTATTTACAAAATAATTAAGAATTAATAATGATAAGAATAAAAAGGTTATTTATTAAAAGAATAAAAATGCTAAAACCTAATTTGTATGTTTTTTAGTTTATTTAAGAAAAAAAGATTAAAATAAAACCTAATTTTACTAAATTGATTTATTAAAAGGTTTATTTACAAAACTATTTATGAATTAAAAATTAAATAAACATATTTTATTTTTGACTTTTCTGATTTTTTTTGTGTTATAAAGATTATTTTATGAATTAAAAGAAACAATTAAAATAATTAAAATAAAATAAAAGAAAAGAACAAAAAGAAAGAAAGAAAATGCAAACATGGGGGGTGGTTGACCCAATTGAGGAGGTTTATTATGAGCATTTTGGCCCATCAGAATGAGGCCTTTTTGACTTTCCAGTGGTCACGTGCAGAATGATTGACTAGCGTCTATGGTAGTCCTCCCATTCTGGCCCTTAGATTGGAGTTCCTGGACACTTGGCAGGCTAGATAGTGAGGATGCATGATGGTCCTTGGATGGCATGCTGCACAGAATTACATTAGAAGAAAAATTATGGAAAGGGTGGGGGACCTAGGAATCGAACCCAGGTCCCAATACCTGTAGGACAACGCACAAGCCAACTGAGCCATTTAACACATTCGTTAATATAATGAAAGATAAATAATATATGTGAAAGTAATGACTAGTGATCTGCACCAAGAAAAAGCGCGCCAGCATTTGATTTACCCCATCATGTTATGACACCTAGGCATCTTCCTCGTTCTTGTACCTGTAACAAAAAGCAAATAGCGGGGGTTTTACACCCCCACTAACTACAATATACAATAATAGCGATTAGAGCATGGTTCATCATAAATTGAGTGCGAGGTGGTCAATCGTTTCGTCCAGATGCCCTGATTTCGATAGTACTAGTCTGGTTGTCCAATTTTTTCAGATGAATGAACCCCTCTTTTGGAGCTTCTAAAACCCTAGAAAATTTCCATGGCAACTTTGGATACAGGTGATATTAATTCAATTAAAAGACACCAATAGCTTCAGAGAGTTCATGTTAGTATAAATCGAACATTAAAAGTTACGAATCATGCATGGAATTCAAAGTACGATTATGCAAATTTTCATGAACCGGACGATGGCGTTCTACCGATTCTCTGCGCGTGGAAGCTTGGTTTCAATTGCAAACGCCTCCTGGATGTCTCAGCAAGCCTTTGGAATAGTTTTGAGACCTTGAATCACACTGCAACTATGAAAACAGTTTCAACCTTTTTTGTGAAAAATGCAAGTTTTTTTTTCAGTTCTTGCGCAACTTTCTTGTTTTTTGAGCATTAGGTTTTTTTTGTATATGTATGTAGCATGATTAGGTCAAGCAAAACAAGCCCATGATCCATTGTTTTAATGCTTTCAATATTTGATTTTCAAGCATCTTTTTCCAAATCTTTTTGCCATGAAAACTTGCCTATTTGCATAGAATCTTTTCTTTTTGATTGTGCACGAAATCTTGAGGTCATGATGAGTGGATATGCTGCACAAAAAGATTTGGAAAACATGTTTTGCTATTTTTGTCATATTTAATTTTTATTAGGTGAATTAATAATAATAATAATTCAAATAATTAATCAAAAATGATAAAATAACTCCCTTGGATGTCAATGGGTCGTGCATAGCTTTTGGGTAATGTTTCATGGAAGAAATTGAGGCCCATTAGCAATTTTGAGGCATTTGAAGCAAAGTTGACTTTTCAAAATTCCCAAAAATTTCCCAACTTCCACAAGGCATATCTTGCTCAATTTTTAAGCTTTGATCATGTTCTTGGACATTTTGGAGAGGTCTTGAAGTCCTCTAACAAATGCTTTTGGTCCCATGTCATTTTTATTTACCAATCTTAAGTTATGGTGTTTGACTTAAAGTGCCTTTTTGTTGACTTTTGAAAATGACCTATAATGTTGAGATTGATAACTTTTTGTGAGAGCATTTCTTGGACTTGAAGTGTGAAGATGAGTTGTAGGAAATGTCATTCTCTTCAAAATGATATTTGGATGGAATTTTTCTGATAGACCATGTGGAAGTTATGCCTTGGTCAATTTGCAGTTGACTTTTTCAACTGTCCAAAAATAGAAACTTTTGCATCTTGAGACCTTTTGAGCCATGCCTTGAGAATCATGATCAAGAATTGATCAAATGATGTTTGTGGCTTCAAAATAAGATGTTGACCAAAAATTTGGACTTTTGACTGTCAAAATGACCATTTTGCCCCTGCAGTTGACTGTGAAGCATTTAGGGTTTTTGACTGTGCAATTTTGTGCTGTGAGTCTTGAAACTTGGCATGAGGATGCTTGACAATGTTTGTAGGCATGTTGGACTTTTTTGGACCCTTGGAAACTTCAATTTCTTTGCCAGAACCAAAACCCTAATTTTTGACTGTTAGGAGGCAATTGGACTGTGCAACCCTTTGAGGGATTTTGAAGCATGATCTTAGCAAACTTTGAAGAATATGGGAGGGAAAATTTTGGGGTACAACAGTTACATATCAGAGTAATGACACCGACTCGAACTATTGAAGGTATACAACCTTCACTCTCGATTACCTGCACGTTACCAACATAAGGGCAACATTCAAACAGAAGGGGTGAGATATCTAACAATATAATAAAGCGCGTGATAATTAATATATTAAATTAGATCAATGACACCACCACTTCTCATCTCATAATCAACAGCAATTACAGCATATATACATATTCATCAATCATCAAAATACACTTCATCATTCACTCATATAATGCGACTCAATACTATGCAAATGCATGTGGTACCATTGGAGCAGAACTCCCATCTCAAAAATCTGCCAATTAATAGAGGCATCAACAAGGAATAACCTTCATCTCAAAATTTTCCAATCCAGGCCATCTCAATGAGCATAAGCTCCACCTCAAAAAATGCAATGTATGCGACTCATCATGAATGTAATAACAACACCCAAGTCAACAGCATCTCAAATCATCTCAAAACAACAACATCTCAATCATCTCAAAACATCTCAATCATCTCAAAACAACATCTCAATCCTCTCAAAATAACATCTCAATCATCTCAAAAAAACAATATCCCAATCATCTCAAAACATCTCAATTAACAACATCTCATAACATCAAAATAATTTATTAAACATCATTTATTATCACAAAATCATCAAACACAACTTCATTAATAACATCTCACTAATACTCAATTGTATATTAATAGTACAGTAATCCATCTTATTATTCTGCTAATTTATATCGTTACTGTCACTAATCCTACTGTCATAATTCTAACACCAGCCTCTAAACATCTACTATTCATCAATTTGTCCAAAAACAGCATAATGGTCATCTACGGGAATTAATTCTAAATCTTGGATTGGTTACTAGGATTATACCTCTTATTCATCATTTTAATCATCTAGAATAATATTCATCGCATTAGCTATCCAACGCTTCGAACGGCATCTCAAACAGCATCTTAAAACTCAAGTTACAGCAATTTAAAAACTGAATCTGTCAAAAATCAGACATTATGTATCGACACAACACTCTATGGATCGACTCATCCTGCTTCATCTGTACAACATGGATCGACGCAAAACCCTATGGATCGACTCATCCTGGCTTCAAAACGCAGCATGTATCGACACATGCATCTCACCGGTCGACTCATCCTGAGTCTCACACACTCATGTATCAACACATCCTCTCTTCGTGTCGACTCATACTGAGTCTCGTAACTTATCATGCATCGACACAAGCCCTCCTTGTATCGACTCATCCTGAGTCTAACACCCTTCATGTATCGACACATCCAGTTTGGGGTCGACGCATCCTGCTACAGTCTTCATAATTTTCTGCGTTTTCTTCTGTAATTTCGCTACCGGAATCATGTCACAGTCCTACAAACCTCATTATAACCATGATAATTCATCACTTAACATTATACTCTATTACTCCATCAATTAAACAACATAATAATATCATTATTCATCAAGAATTCATCAATCTTCATCATACATCATTCAATTTAATAACAAAACAGCAATCCTCTAACCCCACATATCAAAATCATGAACCCAATTATAAAGTCAGAACCTCACCCTTACCTTGGATTGAAGGTCGCTCTACAATTTTTTGGGTTGAATCTTTGTTCTTGACGTCTCCTTCTATTTCCAGCAGCTTCACGTTCTCCTCAAATCCTTATTTTTCCTTCTACTATTCTTTCTTCTATTCCTTCTCACAAATAATAATATAACCCTATTATTATATTATTCTTATTTCTTGTTGGGCTTAAAGCCTGCACCCCTCTTTAATACATCTACCATCTCAAATTAAGCCCACCTTAATAATATTACACTTCTAATATTATTTCACCATATAATAATATTATACCTCTAATATTATTATTTCTCCACTTAATAAAATAAATCCAATTTAATTATAACACACCTTCACAATTATTCCAAAAATAATTTAATTAAATAATTAATTAAATTACGGGCGTTACAAACACCGTCAATCAGTAAATGAGGTAGTAATATCAAGACCCACCGTTGCCCCACAACGCAACAATCAGCAAAGAATGGAGAGACCGCAGAGACAGTAGACTCGGCTTAATATGACCTTGTCTCAAATTCTACCACAATTATTGAAGACCAACCTGGTAACTCTGAGGGAAGCCCCGAAGAATCCCAGCACCACATCTCCGCTATATAATCTGAACGCCCACTGTACCTATCACTCCGATAGCCCAGGTCATGATACGAACAACTGTTGGACCTTGAAGAATAAGGTGCAAGATTTGATTGAAGCTAAAGAGATTGAGTTTGACGCTCCAGAGAAACCCAACGTCATAACTGCTCCTATGCCCAAACATGGTCATGGAGTAAATGATGTGGATGATGACTTATTTGTGACCTCTGTGGAATAAATTTCTACTCCTTTGATGACAGTTAAGAAGAATCTATTGTTGGACGGTTTATTTCCGGGTTGTGGCGAAGGTTTCCACATATGTTCCATTATGCCTGCTGGTTGCCACTTATTGAGATCAGGTGTTCAACGCCTGATGGATAACAAAGAGACCCTGTTCAAGAAAACTATGATTTCATTGGTTCCAATTCAAGATGTTGCCATCATAACCAGTTCCGCCAATCCTTCCAAGGCTTCCTCGAGAAAGCCTGTTAGGATTACACCCGTTCCAAGAATCGCTCCGTTAATCATCACTATCCCTGGTCTTATCCCATACACTTCGGATAAGGCTGTCCCTTGGCACTATAGGGCCGACGTGTATTACCATGGAGTTAAGCAAGACTTAAAGATTGAAGAAGCTGATGCTGGCGTCAGCAATATTGTCGGGGCTAGCAAGGTCACCAGAAGTGGAAGACTCTTTTCTCCCGAGATTTCCCCACCGACTGTCCACAAACCTGTTGTTGTACCATCTGCTAGTACATCAGCTACTATCCCAGTTTTTACTCCAGTTATCACCCTTGTTGCCGAGCCATCTGGCACTCAGGGCAAGGAAGTCACAGGTGAGCCTGCTCGGATGGAGGCACCTAAGAAGATTATTGTAGAAACCTCTAAGCAAGAGATAGAGGAAATTCTGAAGATTATCAAGAAGAGTAACTACAACGTAGTCGAGAAGATGGGGCAGCCCTCGTAAAAAATATCCATGTTGTACTTATTATTGTGTTTTGAAGCCCATGCAAAGGCTTTAATTGATTTCCTCAAAACTACACATGTGCCGTAGGAAACTTCTGCCGATCAATTCAAAGACTGCGTAGCTAGTTTGACTGCCGACAATGGGTTGGGTTTCTCAGACGCAGATCTGACTGCTAAAAGAAGAAATCACAATGATGCTTTGTACGTCTCAATCGAGTGTAGGGGCACTACTTTGGCCCACGTACTGGTGGATATTGGGTCCTCACTGAATGTTTTACCAAAGAAAGCATTAGACCATCTGGACTGTGAAGGTTTAATTCTGAAACCGAGTAATATTATGGTCAGGGCTTTCGACGTGTCAAAAAGGATGGTGCATGGGGAAGTGGATGTCCCTGTTATAGTTGGCTCTCAGACTTTTGCATCTACGTTCTATGTGATGGATATCCGACCATGTTATTCTTGCTTGTTGGGTCGCCCTTGGATTCATAAGTCTGGGGCATTGACTTCTACACTCCATCAGATGTTGAAATATCCAGTAAAGGGGAAGATTGTTACGGTACAAGGTGAGGAGGAGTACATGGTAAGTCATCTTAATTCCTTTCGCTATGTGGAGATGGATGAGGAGTTCATTGAAACCCCGTGTCAGAACTTTGAAGAGGTCCCTCAGACTTTGGCGTCGACTGAAGTTGTTGTTGACAAACCTCCAATGAAGATGGCTTCCCTCAAGGATGCCACGGGTGTAATTGAAAAAGGTGGGTGTGCAAATTGGGGTCAGCTCCCCGACTTTGCACACAAAACTGATAAGTTTGGTTTGGGCTTTACTGCAGAGGCTCAAAGGGTTGTTCGACGCGCGTGGATTGGAAGACCTCCTCTACATATCAATAATCAGGGAGTGAATGCAATTAAGGATGATGAAGAGGAGTCAGATATCGACAGCTAGATCTACCCGACTACCAACGGTGGATTGAACAACTCGACGGCGAAGGACTTCGTGCCCGTTTCTTTTATTACACAGTAATTGACTTTTGTTTTGAAATTTGTAATAGACAGTTTGAAACTTTACAGCCTGGTGCCTTGCCCGAGACACCTTGGCTTTGTTTGTGAGGGCTTATTATTTGTCATTTTCATATATCATCAATAAAGCATTGGAAGTTTTCTTGTATTACAAATTTTGCGCTCCTTGTTTTTCCTTTCTATCTCGCATTTTATAAAACAGCTATTGTCTTACACACACTCACATATCATAATGCAGATCCACATCCACTCTGGATCCCATTGATAAGGACTCTGCTACTGCTAGTTATGACTTCGAAAATCCGATCAACCAAGCCGAGGACGAAGGTGAGGATGATTGTGAAGTGCCTGGGGAACTTTCTAGACTGTTACTACAGGAAGAGAGGGCCATACAGCCTCATGAAGAGCCAGTGGAATCAGTGAATTTGGGTACATAGGAAGACAAGAAAGAGGTTAAGATAGGTGTGAATCTGGAGCCTAGTGTCAAGCAATGGTTGATACAGATGCTACGCGACTATGTTGAGATCTTCGCTTGGTCTTATGAAGATATGCCTTGTTTGGATACTGATATTGTGGTGCACCGCCTGCCAACCAAAGAAGACTTCCCTTCGGTAAAACATAAAGTTCGTCATATGCGCCCTGAGATGTCTGAGAAAATCAAAGCTGAGATCATGAAATAGTTTAACGCCGGATTTCTAGTTGTTACTTCTTATCCACAGTGGGTTGCCAACGTTGTTCCGGTGCCAAAGAAAGATGGTAAGGTACGAATGTGTGTAGACTATAGAGGTCTGAACAGGGCGAGTCCCAAGGATGATTTCCCACTTCCTCACATCGATTTTCTGGTCGACAACACCACGCAGCATAAGATCTTCTCCTTTATGGATGGGTTTTCTGGTTACAATCAGATTAAGATGGCTCCCGAGGACATGGAGAAGACAAATTTTGTTACACAATGGGGCACCTTCTGTTACAAGGTAATTCCTTTCGGGTTGAAGAATGGCGGGGCAACTTATCAGTGTGCCATGGTCGCTTTATTCCACGTCATGATTCACCATGAAATAGAGGTTTATGTTGATGATATGATAGCAAGGTCCCAGACTGAGGAAGAGCACCTTGACCATCACCAGAAACTATTCGACAGGTTGAAGATGTATTAGCTAAGGTTGAACCCGAACAAGTGCACCTTTGGGGTAAGGTCTGGTAAGTTGCTGGGTTTTGTTGTCAGTGATAAAGGTATTCAAGTGGATCCTGCAAAGGTGAAGGCTATACAGGAGATGCCAGCTCCCCGAATGGAAAAGGAAGTTAGAGGCTTTTTGGGACGTCTGAATTAAATTGCCCGATTCATTTCACATATGACCGCTACTTGTGAGCCAATCTTCAAGCTGCTGAAGAAAGATCAAGTGGTAAAATGGAATGATGAGTGTCAGATCGCTTTCGAAAGGATCAAGGAATACCTCCAAGATCTGCCTATTCTGATGCCTCCAGTTGAAGGACGACCTTTGATCTTATACTTGACAGTGTTGGATAATTCAATGGGGTGTGTGCTTGGGCAGCATGACGATTCTGGCCGAAAAGAGCACGCCATTTACTACCTTAGCAAAAAGTTTACCGACTGCGAGACCCGATACTCGTTGCTTGAGAAAACTTGCTGCGCTTTGGCATGGGCTGCTCGCCGGCTGAGACAGTATATGCTGACTCACACTACCCTATTGATATCAAAGATGGACCCAATCAAGTATATCTTCGAAAAGCCTGCTTTATCCGGAAGAATAGCAAGATGGCAAATGATTTTAACTGAGTACGACATCCAATACACAACCCAAAAAGCAATCAAGGGGAGTGTGTTGGCGGATCATTTGGCGCATCAGGCCGTGGATGATTACCAATCCATGAATTTCGAGTTCCCGGATGAGAACATCATGTTGGTGACCGACTGTAAAGAACCTGGACCGGATGAAGGACCCGAGGAGGGATCCCGATGGTCCATGTATTTTGACGGAGCCTCAAACGCATTGGGTAATGGCATTGGCATTGTGATCATATCTCCTGAGGGCTGTCATACTCTGTTCACCGCCCGATTATGTTTTAACTGCGCCAACAATATGGCGGAGTATGAAGTGTGCATCATGGGCCTTCGAGCAGCTATTGACCTGAGGATTAAGTTCTTGAGTGTATTCGGAGATTCCGCTCTAGTGATCAGTCATATCAAAGGCGAGTGGGATACGAAGCACCCAAATCTTATTCCTTACAAAGAGTATGTACTGGCGTTGCTTCCGAACTTCGAGGAGATAACCTTTGAACATTTCCCATGAGAGGAGAATCATTTAGTGGACGCGCTAGCTACCATGTCTTTTATGTTCAAGGTCAGGTGGGACAATGAAGCTCCACAGATTACCATTGAGAGGTTGGACGAACCCGCACATTGCTGTGACATTGAGACTGAAGAGGTAGCAGATAAACCCTGGTTTCACGAGGTAAAGAGGTATCTTGAGTACTTCGAGGGTGCATCTGTTAATGATAAGAAGTTCTTGAGAAGGTTTGCTGCAAAGTTCTTCATTAGCAATGGGGTTCTTTATAAGCGAAACCATGATTCAACCTTACTGGGATGTGTGGACAAGAGCGGGGCAGAAAGAATCATGGCAGAATTACATGAAGGTACCTTCGGGACTCATTCCAGTGGACATACCATGGCAAAGAAAATCCTACGGGCAGGATATTATTGGTCTACTATGGAAGCCGATTGTTATCAGCATTCTCGGACCTATCATAAGTGCCAAGTCTATGTTGATAAGGTGCATGTACCTCCGATTCCTCTGAATGTTTTGACAGCACCTTGGCCCTTTGCAATGTGGGGCATCGATATGATCGGCGAGATTAGACCTACTACGTCTAACGGGCATCATTTAATTTTGGTAGCTATTGATTACTTCACGAAGTGGGTTAAGGCAGCTTCCTTTGCTACAGTAACCAAGAACATCATGGCGCGGTTCATCCGACACAATCTGATATGTCGATACGGTGTACCAGAGAGGATCATTACGGAAAATGGTACGAATCTCAACAATACAATGATCACCGAGCTCTGCAAACAGTTCAAGATACAGCATAACAACTCTTCTCCTTACCGGCCGAAGATGAATGGGGTTGTTGAAGCGGCTAATAGGAACATCAAGAAGATTGTGTAGAAGATGATGGTGACATATAAAGATTGGCATGAGATGTTACCATTCTCTCTTCATGGGTACCGTACCTCAGTGCGGACGTCAACAGGGGAAACACCCTACTCTCTGGTGTATGGCATGCAGGCAGTCTTACCCATTGAAGTCCAGATACCCTCTCTCCGGATTATGAAGGATGCAGGTTTGAGCGAGGATGATTGGATCCAGACCCGGCTTGATCAGCTGAATTTAATCGATGAGAAGAGACTTACTGCTATTTGTCATGGTTAGACGTATCAGAAATGAAGGATCAAGGCATTTAACAAGAAAGTCATACGACAAGAGTATCAAGTCAGGGATCTGGTGATCAAACGCATCATACTGCCGCAAGGTGATCCCAGGGGGAAATGGACCCCCACTTATGAAGGGCCATTTGTGGTTAAGGACATTTTATCGGGAGGAGCTATGATTCTAACCACCATGGATGGTCACGACCTTCCTCACCCCGTCAATGCAGACATAGTGAAAAAATACTACGCATAAGCAAAGACCCGCCAGGTTGACTGGCCTAGGCAAAAATAAGGGCTTCCCGGCGAACCAAAAGGGTACGGGCAAAAATAATGGATGAAAACAAAAAAAACTACACACCCGGCAAGTCGAAAACCTGAAAAGGCGGCTTGGGCAAAAAAGGTTATCCCGGTGGACTGAAAACCCGAAAGGGCAGTCCGAGAAAAAATTAGGGATCGAAGCGTAACACTATGTCTTATTGGATCATCTTGCAACCAGACTTCGGTATCAACTATCAAGCTCGGACGGTGCCAATCAATCTGATCTACCTTCAACCAAGTAGCAAAGTGATGAGACGCTCGAAGATATAAAGGCAATAGCAGAGTTAGAACCCAGTGGGATTGTTCATATAGCTGTTTTTCTTTGTTTTTCACAGATTGTATAAATTCTATCGTTCGGCGGCGTTCTCTTACTAGGACGTCAGCCTCTTGTACAAAACGCCTATTACAGGCCAACTTCAAAATCAATACAATTCATTTTCACAAAGAAATTTCAAAATTGTTTTTCTTTTCCTGTTTTGTTTTGCAAGAACGTCCAATGATTCATTTTTGATATATGCATTTGAAAATGATTGTCGCTCATAAATATTTACATATGAAACAAAAGACGATTCCTCGTAATTCCAGGAACATGGCAAACAAGAAATGTCCAGACCTTACAGTTGCTCTATTCACCAGGTACAGGGATAGACCCAGCTGGAGATTGTAACTAAAAGTACATACACTCCCCACAGAGTAAGAGGTACCAGAATACAGTGGTGTTAATTCTCCCCAAGCAGAGTTCATCTATCACCAACAATGGAAGATTATCCCCAGTGGAGTTTATTTCTTCCACAAGCAGAAACTCAATCCCCAACCGGGTTCATTATCGCCAGCAACGGTAATTCATCCCCAGCCGAGGTTATTTCTCCAAATCAGCAGATCTTCTAACAGAGTATCTCTTCCCCACAGAGTCACTTTCTCGCCAAATCATTCTCCAGCAGAGTTATTATCCCGCCAATTTATTCTCAAATCATCTTCGGTCGTTATCCCCAGCAAGTGAAACTCCTCATATTCTCCAGCAGCAGTCCGGGATTTATTTTCCTCAGCTAAAGAACATCATAAAAACATTGCATATCCATACAGCATGGCATGCGCGTATGCACCATACAACACAGTCTCATTTATTTTGAGAACATCATTACTCAATACATTTCATGCATCATGACATTACATACGACTAACTCTTTACATTTCAGGAAAAAATATAATCAAATTCTCATAAAGTTCAAGCTATGAAGCCCGGGTCCGACCGGATAGTATCTTGATTCCTCCATCATATTGTGAAGCCTGGAGAACGACCGGATAGCAGTATCAAATACCGCGAAGCCTAGAATCGACCAGATAGTGGTTTATCTTAAATTTAAGCTATGAAGCCCGGATTCAACTGGATAATAGTTTAATCCCCAGCAAGTTATTGTGAAGCCTGGAGAACGACCAGATAGCAATACAGAGATGCCATGAAGCCTGGAATCGACCAGATAGTGGCATATCATAAACACAAGCCGTGAAGCCCGGAAATCGACCGGATAACAACTTAACTAGGTACTGCGAAGCCTGGATTACGACCATATAGCAGCCAAGAATACTACGAAGCCTGGAGTCGACCAGATAGTGGTATATCTTTAATGCAAGTTATGAAGCCCGGATTCGACCGGATAATATCTTGATTTCTCTGAATGATATGAAGCCTAGATTCGACCAGATAATGGTATAAGACATTGTGAAGCCTGGATTACGACCAGATAGTGGCAAAGGACACTGAAGCCTGGGATTACGACCAAATAACAGTAAGGGACACTGCGAAGCTTGGATTTTGACTGAATAACAGTCTACCCGACCAATTACTATGAAACCCGGAAATCGACCGAATGTTATTAGGCCTTAAAATCAAATGGAAGCCCGGATGCGACTGGATAACCACTTGATTTCTCCTGAAGCCTGGAATACGACCAGATAAGAAGTAAGGTATTGTGAAGCCTAGAATCGACCAGATAGCAGTACAGGACACCATGAAGTCTGGATTCGACCAGATAATGGTATGAAACATCGTGAAGCCTGGATTACAACCAGATAGCGGTAAAAGACACTGAAGCCTGGGATTACGACCAGATAATAGTACAAGACACTGAAAAGCTTGGATTTCTACCAAATAGCAGATTACCTGGACAATTACTAAGAAGCCCGGAGTCGACCGGATATTAGTGTGCCATAAATTCAAGTTGAAGCCCGGATGCGACCGGATAACAACTTAATACCTTATGAAGCCTGGAGTACGGCCAGATAAGAATTGAGAAATTTCAAAGCCTGGATTATGACTGGATAGCAAGTTTAATCTCATCTCCCCAGTAAGTCACTATCAAGCCTGGAGCACGACCAGATAGCAGTCGATCTTATCACTACGAAGCCTAGATCACGACCAGATAGTAGTTCATTTTCACCTCTTCGACCAAGAGACAGTTCCCCAATAGAATAACGGACGACCGAAGATTCTAAAATTCAACTTTTTTCCAAGACAAAGAACAGCATTCCCCAGCGAAATCTTCCTCAACAACAGATATAAGGGCTCTCGCTAAGGAATCTCTTAGGCGATCGACACTTCTTCTGATGGCATCTTTAAGCCCATATTCCGACATCAATCTCCAAATGGAATCTATAAGCCCATTCCCGACATCACAAGACAAGTGCCACTTCATGCGAGTGCAAATTTCTGGGCACTCTAGTGTTCAATCATCTTCAACCTTCGGATTACGAAAGGAAGACAAGCCAATCTACATCCTCAGGTTTAAGAAGATTGAACAGGGGCAGATGTTGTACCCCAAAATTTTCCCTCCCATATTTCTCAAAACATTTCAAGTGAGATCCTCAAATTGCCCAAGGAAGTCCAAGGGTTGATCAGACAAACTCTCTCCTAAGGCAGTCTACCTCAAATTAGGGTTTCATGTTGCATCAAGATACTTGAGTCCAAGGGATCCCAAATTCTCACCATTGTCCTAATATGTTCTCAAGATCATCCATGTCAAGTTTCAAGCCTTGCAGAGGAAATTTGCTCAGTCAATTGCTCAAAAGCCTGAAAATCGATTGTGCTAGGGAAAAAGTCAACTATGACCCACATATAGTCAAACTTCAAGATTTTTGGTCAACATCCTCATTTTGAAGAATTATTCATCATTTGATCAAGGGTTGATCACGACTCCTCAAGTATTGCTAACAATTCATCAAAACCCAAAAGTTGCTAAATTAGGGTTTTGCAGGAAAAGTCAACTCAACTTTGACCAAGCATAACTTTCTCATACTTTATCAATAATGACCCATACAAAGCTCATTTTGAGTAGTATGCAATTCCCTGCAATTCATCTTCATCTCCCAAGTTCAAAATATGCACTCACAAGAAGTTGGGAATTTGGACATTATAGGTCACTCTGAAAAGTCAACAAAAACACCTTTTTTTGTCAAAGCTTGATACGTGAACATGGAAGACTCAATTGAGATGAGACAAAAAGGGTTGCTTAGAGGACACACTAATCTTTCTAAAAAGTCCAAGAACACCCTCATAGGGTCAAAATTGAAGGAGTTATGCATTGGCAAAGTTGACCTTTTTTGCAAAATTGGCAAAAGTCAAATATGCCTCAAATTGCAATTTTTGTCAAATGGGCCTAACTTTTTGTGCTTGTATTGAGTTTGTAACATGATCCACGACCCATGATCCTTCCCACTTGCCTTTATTTTATTTTTGTCATTTATTTTGATTTTTATTTCAATTAAATCAAATTAAATCAAAATAAAATCATGAAAATATCAAAATCATTTAAACCTTGAGATTTTGTGCATATTTCAGGTCCATGAATAGCCGGCAAGGAGATCAAATCGTGCAAGGCTTGTTTGTACACAAAAAGATTAAGTTTTGCTTGATTTAGAAATATTTGAATAAGAATCAAATCATGATTCAATCACCTTAATTGAAAAAGATTTGGAGCAAATTGGTAAACTTAATTCACTCAAGGCCACATATAGAACATTTGCAGACCAAAAGCACAAGGATTGGAGGCGTGAGAAGCTGAGAAAAAACTTGAAAAAACTCAACAAAAGTGGTAATCGGATTTCATAGTTCCAGGCTCTTTCAAGCTATTCCAAGGATACCATTCACTTGCTGGACGTCTAGGGACTCTATCCCAATCATTAACAAGTGTTTTCGTGCCCAAAAACATATTGTAAGCACCTCACGATATCCTTACTTTCTTGAAATTCAATATCATGATTCTGGCATTTGTAACATGAATTCTTTACATATTCTTATTCATTGAAATATTTGCAAGCTAATGGTAATGATCAATTGCATTTTTGTTAGCCATACAGAGATATGCCATGATTAGGGTTTAGGGTTCGTTTTTAGGGGTTTTAATTGCAGGGACAATTGGCCATGAAGAGTGGTACCATGATGCTCGTGAGGTTGCCACGAGTTGATTGGTACCACTGGAATCAATCCATCATGCGTGCAGTGGATTTTGGAAAATTAGAGGGACTATACCTACAGAGAACGTCTGTAGGTAAAAGTTATTTTACCTAAAACGACGGACAAGGGTAGACGATGACTGTGTGGTAACACCCCATTCGCCTGTTTGAATTCTGGCGCGTTTGTTTGATAACCGGAATTGTTTTTCATTTTATTATTATTATTTCATAAACTAACAAATGAATTCAAGTGGCTCAGTGGTAGCTAGGGAAGGGGTTAAGGCTTTGCAGACATGAAGTCAGGGGTTCGACCCATGCCTCCAACATTTGCAATTTTTCTCAATTATTCTTTACATATCCTGTATCTCACGCATCATGAGGCCTACCATATGCCATCAATGTTTAATCACCAGATCTCCAGAATGCCAGATTCAACACCCATTCATTGGAGGTCCATGATGCACCCTGGTCAAGCAATGCACAGGATCATGAAAAGTCAAACATGGACCAAGGCTTATTGGGCTTGAAAGTCAGATTGACACCTCCCTTTCTACTTTGGCACCAGGCCCAATTTTCTTTTCTTTTCTTTTATATATTTTCTTTTATTTAATTATTTTGATTAATTTATTTTCTCACAAAAATTAATTCTTTTTTTACAAAAAATTCATAAAATTAACTTTTCATCAAATTAGAATATAGTTTTTTTTTAAATTTATTTTGTCAAAATTACTTTAGTATTAGTTTAATTAACTTTAGGGTAATTTTAACTTTTTTTAAATAAATTAAAATCAATTAGAAAATTAGGATTTGTTTGATTTAATTTTATTTTCTTTTCTTAAAATAACCAAAAATACAAAAATAGGTCAAAATTAATTGTTTTTTTCTTAATTTAAATTAATTAGTAATTAGGTTTGTATTTATTCAAGTTAAAACCTTATTTTCTCAAAATAAAATAAAAACACGAAAATATGATTTTTCTTTCAATTAGGTTTAGACGGGGTCAAAACCCTAATTTTTTCTTGTTCTCGATTCATCGCGCGCATTTATTATTTTTACGATATTAATGTAACTGATCATGGTATGTAATAGTTTAATTAGGACTTTTTCTTTTATTTATCATTTTTACGGGTTTTTGGCTATGTAATTAATCCCCCTCCCCGAAGCCTTGTAATAGCGTAGTTTTATTTTTCGCATTTTAATTTTCGCAAATATTAACTGTTAGATGTATGATAATAGGATTGCATGACAAGAATGTATGTTAATTTTAAAATGGTTAGCAAACCCTAAATGTGCAAAGATAATAACTTGAAATCAAAACACTCGAACATGCGCACTCCTAGGGTATACTCTCACTTCGGTTGCCTTCGGTAAACGATCATTAAGTATAGGGTGTTTTAGTGGTCGCTCTCTTGTCTAAACAAAGATCAAATGTCCCGTTTGGGAATGTTGCCTCGGAAAGGTTGCCTCGGAAATGTTGCCTCGAATATGATCTTAAGACATTAGGGTTATTACTAAGACGTCCTAACATTGCTTTAGTGGTCGCACGTCCCTTTTGAATTGACCCTTACAACTCCAACGACGGTGCTACCTATTCACTAATAGTTGGATAGCGCTGTCTAAAGGAAACAAGAATAAAAACATTCTTTTTTCGAGTAGGTAGATGCTAGTAGGTACTTGCTCAAGATCAAACTTTTCCACACTTACACTCTTTTCAAACAAAGTTTCAAAAACACTTCGTAACACTCTTGAAGACAGAAGCAAGGGTTAAAACGAAGTAAAACATAAACTTTTCAAACACACAAATACGAAAGCAATTTTTTTTAAAAATGATGAGCAAGTACCTAAGAGCCCGTGGAAAACCACGGATAGAAAGGGTGTTAATACCTTCCCTTTATATAATCAACCCCCCGTACTCAAAATCTTGAAAAAAGGAATTTTTCTGTGCTTTTTTCCTTTCCAGTTGGATAAAATAAAAGTCGGTGGCGACTCTTGCTTACCGCAACATTTTGCGAATACAAATGAAAAACGCAAACCAACATTTCTCAAAACAGTCTGGTTCTGCCACTGTATCACAAGAAGCATGCACGACGTGATGATGTTCTCAAAATAAATGAGATTATTCTATGTACATTTTTCATGTATGTGATATGACGTATGAATGCGATATGCTTATTGAAGTATCTTTGTCTAGGAAAATAAATCCTTGACAAATGCTGGGAGAGTTTTGGGAAGTTAAATCCTGGAATGTTGTTGGAGATGAAGAGTATGTGTCTCTTCAAACTTGTTTAGGATGTTTCCGCTGGGATTCCTGTTTTTCTTGTTTAAGGAGAACTCCGCTGGGGAGCATTGACTTTTCTTGAAAAAAATCAGCGGGGAGTGTTGATTTCTGCTTGGGGAATAGAGTTCGGGAGTTTTGATTATCCATTACTCTACTGGGGAATTAACTCTCGACTGGGAGAATGAAAGTTAGTTGTTATCTGGTCGGGATCCAGGCTTCGCAGCAACTTGCTGGGGGAATAAAGTTAACTGTTATCTGGTCGGATTCCAGGCTTCGCAGTAACTCACTGGGGATAATGGTAAACTCTATTGGGGAAGAGGACTTTTGTTAGTGATTTGAAGAAGATAAATTATTATTTGGTCGGGTTCAGGTTGCATAGTAACTTTTTGGGATAGTAACGACTCCGTTGGGGATTGTAATGACTCTATCGGGGATCAAGGGGTTTCGTCTATTGGTTTGTAACAGTCTGAAAGAAAGCTCGAGCTGGGGAATTTATAGTTTGTTGGGGAAATAAACCTTGTTTATTTGACGATCTGTTGGGGAGGTGTTTTCTTTTGACAGAAATCCTCAAGGCTTCTTCTTACGACTAACTCAGCTGGGAAAAGGGTTTTCCGGAGATTGAAACTCTGGATGGGGATTGCATGAATCTGACTTTGTGGGGATGATGTTAATAAGATAACTTTGTGGGGATATCTCAACTGCATTAAAGAGATGCTTGTTACTGTTTGCAAACACACACTTGCTAAATAGTTTAATCATGTTCATGAGTATATGTTCATTCAATTTTAGTCATTGGACATTTTTTTGCACTCAAAATAGAAAAAACAAAAAAGTTTTACACTTCAAAGTATATTTTATATTGATGTTTTGCCCATGAATATGCATTTTTGTAAAAAGATACGGAGATCCTAGTAAGAGGAAATCGTCAAAAGGAATACAAAGTGGAAACAAAAATAAATAGCCATATGGAAGTGATCTCATTGTGTTCCAATTCTGCTATTGCCCCTATGTCTTCGAACATCATCCCTTCTCATTGAAAGAGATTGATTGGAATAATCTTGGACCATTGAACTTGTACCTTGGTAATAAAGTTGAATGCAGAGGTTTTGCGGGATATAGTCATACGCTTTATTCCTTAACTTTTGCTTGGACCGCCCTTTCGGGTTTTCAGTCCACCAGGATACCCTTTTTTACCTAAATCTCCCTTTTGGGTTTTCGACTTGCCGGGTGTAAATTTTTTTTATATATCCCTAACTTTTACCCGAACTTCTTTGGTTCGTCGGGGTGCTCTTATTTTTTCCTAGGTATGTCAACCCAGCGGGTCATTTTGTACGTAGTATTTTTTAACTATATCCGCGTTCACATGATGTGGGAAGTCTTTGCCATCCATAGTCAGCACCATGGCACCTCCAGAGAAAACTTTCTTTACAATAAATGGTCCTGCGTAAATGGGAGTCTATTTTCCCCTGGGGTCGCCTTGTGGAAGAATGATGCCCTTTATACCAGGTCGCCAGTCTGATATACTCGAGGCTTGATCTTTTTGTTGAAAGCCTTGATCATACGTTTTTGGTACATCTGACCATGACAAACAGCAGCCAGTCGCTTCTCGTTAATCAAGTTCAATTAATCCAACCTAGCCTGAATCCAATCGTCTTCACCTAAATCTGCTTCCTTCATTATCCTTAGAGAAGGAATCTAAACTTAGACAAGTAAGACAACTTCCATGCCATAGACCAAGGAGAATGGGGTTTCCCCAATTGATGTTCGAGCTGAAGTACGGTAGCCATGGAGAGAAAACGGTAATATCTCATGCCAGTCTTTATATGTCACCACCATCTTTTTCATAATTTTCTTGATATTTTGTTGGCAGCTTCCACGGCGCCATTAATCTTGGGTCTGTATGGAGAAGAGTTATGATGCTTGATTTTGAACTGAGTACAAAGTTCCATAATTATAGCATTGTTGAGGTCGGTTCCATTTTCAGTGATGATCCTTTCGGGGATACCATAACGACAAATGAGGTTGTGCTTGATAAACCTGACTACAATGTTCTTGGTGACTGGGGCATATGAGGCAGCTTCGACCTACTTGGTAAAGTAATCAATGGTAACAAGGATGAAATGGTGTCCATTGGAAGCGGTAGGTTTGATCTCTCCAATCATATCAATGCCCCACATTGCAAACAGCCACGGAGCAGTCATGACATTTAGAGGAACATGAGGCACATGGACCTTGTCAGCATAGATTTGACACTTGTGGCAAGTCCTTGAGTGATGATGACAATCAGTTTCCATTGTGGACCAATAGTAACCAGCCCTCGGGATTTTCTTGGTCATAGTGTGTCCACTAGAGTGAGTCCCAAAGAGGCCATCATGCATGTCTTCCATAATTTTCTTTGCCACCTTCTTGTCCACACACCGGAGTAGAGTATAATCATGGTTGCGCTTGTAAAAGATTTCATTGCTTAGAAAGAATTTGGATGAAAATCTTTGCAAGAACTTCTTATCATTGATGGAAGCTCCTTCAGGATACTCTTGTGCTTCATGATATCTCCCCACCTCATGGTACAATGGTTTCTCTTTGTCAGTGTCAAGCTCATAGCAGTGCGCAGGTTCGTCAAATCTTTCGATTGTAATCATGGGAGCTTCGCTATCCCATTTGACCTTGAACATGGAAGACATTGTTACCAAGGCGTCAGCCAAATGATTTTCTTCTCTAGGGAAATGTTCAAAGGTGATCTCCTCTAAGTATGGTATCAAGGTTAACACAAGCTCGTTGTAAGGAATAATGTTAGGATGCTTAGTGTCCCATTCTCCTTTGACTTGACTGATCACTAGAGCAGAGTCTCCGAATACATCCAAGTGCTTGATCCTTAAGTCAATGGAAGCCTTCAAACCTAATATACACGCCTCATACTCAGCCATGTTATTCGTACAATCGAAGCACAATCTAGAAGTGAAAGGAGTATGGAAACCCTCAGGAGAAATAATCACAACACCAATTCCATTGCCCAAAGCGTTGGAAGCCCCATCGAAAACCATAGTCCATCGGGATCCTTGTTCAGGTTCGTCATACGGTCCAGGTCTTGCACAGTCAGTCACTAACATGATATTATCATCTAGGAAGTCAAAGTTCATAGATTGATAATCATCAACATCTTGATGGGCCAAATGTTCTGCCAATACACTCCCTTTAAGGGCCTTTGTGTTGTATATTGAATATCGTATTCACTCAAAATCATTTTCCATCTAGCTATCCGTGTAGAGAGAACAGGTTTCTCAAAGATGTACTTGATAGGGTCCATCTCAGAAATCAATAAAGTGGTATGAGTCAACATATACTGTCTTAGCCAGCGAGCAGCCCATGCTAGAGAGCAGCATGTTTTCTTGAGCAGTGAATATCGGGTTTCACAGTCGGTAAAATTTTTGCTCAGGTAGTATATCGCATGCTCTTTTCGACCATACTCATCATGTTGGCCCAACACACACCCCATAGAATTCTCTAGCACAATCAATTACATGATCAATGGTCTTCCTTCCACTGGAGGCATAAGGATATGAGGTTCTTGCAAATATTCTTTGATTTTGTCGAATGCAGCCTGGAAGTCACTGTTCCATCTAACTACTTGATCTTTCTTCAAAAGTTTGAAGATTGGTTCACAAGTATCAGTTAAGTGAGATATGAAGCGGGAAATGTAGTTAATACGACCCAAGAATCCTCTAATCTCCTTTTCAGAACAGGGAACCGACATTTCTTGAATGTCTTTTACCTTTGCAGGATCAACTTCGATGCCTTTACCACTGATGACAAAACCTATAAGCTTTCCATACCTTACTCTGAATATGCACTTATGAGGGTTCAACCTCAATTTGTACTTCTTCAGCCTCTCAAATAGCTTGTGTAGGTGATCGAGATGCTCTTCTTCAGTTTGCATCCTTGCAATCATATCATCCACATAGACCACTATTTCATGATGGATCATATCATGAAATAAAGCTAACATAGCTCTTTGATATGTTGCCCCTGCATTCTTTAATCTGAATGGTATGACTTTGTAGCAAAAGGTGCCCCACTCTCTAACAAAGGTGGTATTTTCTATGTCTTCAGGAGCCATCTTGATTTGGTTGTAGCCACAAAATCCATCCATGAAGGAGAAGACTTCATGTTGAGCGGTGTTGTCAACCAAGACGTCAATATTGAAGATGTGAAAAACACAAGAAGGGGGGTTGAATTGTAAAACTTAAAACAAATGCTTAGACAACACTGTATTTTTATCCTGGTTCGTTTGATCTCAAACTACTCCAGTCTACCCGTCAAGGTGATTTCGCCTCTCTCCAACGAGGTCTTAATCCACTATATTCAAAGGATTACACAGCTACTTTAACAACTGTTAAAGTCTTCTTGAGTATAACCACAAACCGATTTATCTCAAGGAAATCTCTTACAAATAATTGAACAATGATGTGTTAATGTTTTCTAATAAAACAGTATATCACAACTGTGATAATTACACAATTTAAGCTTGGAATAAAATTGATTTGCTAAGGCGTTTGAGTAAGCGTGATGTTGAAAGCTTTGCAAATGATGTGAGTGCATGCGTGCGTATTTTCTCATGCAGTCTTGTTTATATAGGCAAGGTAGAGACGTTGTCCATAAAGCCATTTTAATGATAATAACGCACTTTCCTTTTTGAGAAGATCTTGTCTGAAGAGAGCCGTTAGCATTAAATTATGTCTTGAATAATTAATAACGCTTCAGAGTCTTATTTTCTTTATCTTATGATAACGCTTCAGAATGTTGTTTGCTTTATCTTATGATGACGCTTGAGTGATGATGAATTGGTAGAGATCTTTGATCAGAGTCAGAGTGTATATGTTATGCGCAGATTCTGGTCATCAAGCTTCAGCGTATATTCTGGTCATCAAGCTTCAGCGTGTAGCACATGTTACTGATCCTCTGATGCTGATATATTACTGATTTTCTGATGCTGATTCCATCAGAGCTTCTGCATATATAAAACATAATTTTAAGAAGTATACTTGTTCTATATACACATATATATATATATATATATATATATATATATATACACATATATATATATATATATATATATATATATATATATATATATATATATATATATATATATATATATATATATATATATATATATATATATATATATATATATATATATATATATATATATATATATATATATATATATATATATAACTTTGAATTTATTTATTCTTTATATTTTGTTATCATCAAAACTCTAATCAAGGGTTGTAGAATCAAACCATGTTCTAACAATCTCCCCCTTTTTGATGATGACAAAAACCAGATTTTTCAATTAAAAATAAAGAATAAAAGGTATAGAATTAAGAAGAGAAAACTCCCCCTGAGTTGATTACTTCCCTTTAATTCCACGAGTCTTTGAGCATCAGAACTTTACTGTATCTTTCATCAGAGTTTTGTACCTGTTCAAGCTTTTCAGAAGAGAAAAAAAAATTAAATAGATCAGAATGTTTGAGACTTATGTCTCAGTAATCCGTTATTGAAAAATATCATTCTTTCTCCCACCTTTTGTCAGTTATCAAAAAGGAACACAAGATCAGAGCTAAAATGCGTTTATATTAAAAAACAGAAGCAATGATAAGTTCAGAACAATGTAATAAGATTACAGATAAACAAGTTTTTAAAGACAAGGAAATTCTAAGAGGGAGGAGGTAGACGCGTGAACATGGTTTCCAACAAGCTCTTAATCTGGATGTTGGTTTCCTGTTGCTGGGTTAACATGCTCTTAATTTCCTCAATTTTGTTGTCCTGTTTATCCATTCTTTCATTCATCAGCATATCAGATCTTTTCAAGTCTTCTAGAGTCTGCTTGTCAAGGGAGGAAGCTTGAGGATCTTCAAAAACTGGATGCTTCTCAGAGCTTTATGCAATATCCTCTTTTTGACCCAGTGCTTCAGCAGGAATCAGATGGAGATCTTCTGACTCTGGTTGAACCTTGGATGCTGGACGATGTTCAGACCAGGGAGCAATGTCCAAAGGGAGTACTTCTTCCTTAAGCAGCTGGCTCAGAACTGGTTCTTCAATTTCTTTCAGCAGATTGCTGAAGTTCTGTTGAGCTTGCCCGTAGCTCTGTTCTTGCAACTTATGAGTTTCAGAACATACCCATCTTCTGAACTTTGACCAAAGGTAGTCTGATGCAGCAGGATCAATCAGCTCAAGACTAGCTTGTTTCAGAGAAGTGATCCACTTCTGTACTTCTGTTTCAAAAGTCAATAAGCTTGTACCAACATCTGGATGTTTTGGTTTAGGGATAGCTGTTTTGTGGGTTATGGCAGCAAGACATTCAAAACCTGTTAAGTCAATGACAGTCTTGATGTTATCTTCTGGATTTTTCTTAGGTGAGGGAGTGGGAGAGTCAGGAATTATTATTGGACTAGATGGGGAGTTAGGTGGAGTTGATTCTGGTGAGGAGGGAAGTTGGGAAAATTCACAATGGTACCAAGGGGCATACGAATGGCTAGAGGTTTTGTGATTCCAGGAATGGGAGTGGTATCAGAATCAACAGTTTAGTTTGATTGATCGTTAAGAGTTTCTGGTTCACATGGTTCAGAAGGTTGAGCTTCAGAAGTTTGAACTTCTGATTGAATTGGTTCAGGTTGTGGAGAAGGTGGATGAATTTCTGGTTGAGGAGATGGAGGTAGTGGGATTTTTGGTTCTGGAGAGAGAGGAATTTCTGGTTGAGGAGATAGAGGAAGTGGGATTTCTGGTTCTGGAGAGAGAGGAATTTCTGGTTGTGGTGAGAGAGGAATTTCTGGTTGTGGTTCTGTGGTGGTTTCAGGATTTGGATTTGGAGGTTGGGAGCGAGATCTTCTAAGAGTTAATGATTCAGAGGGATCAAAGTCAATGTCAAAGTCATCAAAGGTTTGTGGTGTTGGGTTTTCTGATTAAGGGGGAATTGGGATAGATGTTGATACAGAAATTGAATTTAAAACAGTTACAGAAGAAGGATTACCTCTCTTTTTAGGAGTCTGCTGGGATGATCCTTCTGCTACAGCTTTCCTTTTCTTGGTTTTCTTCAGCCCAACTTCTGGAGCCTTCTGCTGGAGATCCTGAATGTTCAAAGTTGGTGTTGTCCCATCCGCCTTGCATGCATCCAGATATCTTAGAATTATATCTGGTTTAGAATCAATCTCTGAGAACAGAGGAAAGTTATCCAGAAGGACTCTTCTGTTGGAGATTGTTGCAAAAGGAGTGATGCTGGGTTCCTTCTTGATGTTCTCAATCAACTTCATTTTCTTCAGATTCTTTGCATTCAGCTGTTTGCCAACAGTAGCTTCCAAAGAGCTGATTTCCTGAGCCTCTGTAAGATGATCAATCAGCTTATTCTCTATTATAATATCTTATATCAGTCTTCCTGGGGGTATCCAGTCCCTTTTTGTGCGCTCCTCTTCTCTTGTTTCCTTGACACTGGTCCTTAAATGGTTAAACAGCAGATGAGCCAAATTTACCTTGATCTTCTGAGAGATGAAGTAGATCAGAAATTGCTGATCAATATTGATGTAGTCAGGAGAGCTGGTAGGCTTCCTGTGGTTTATGCATCCTAGAATGATCTTGGCCCATATTCTGTGTTGGTCTTTTAAATCCCTTATCTTGCTGGAGGGAAGACCCAGAGTGAAGATTTCTCTAGCAATTAGGGCAGCATCAGCGCATCTTTCAGCCATGTCAATGCAACGAACACCACCACCACTGTAGCCTATTAACCTTGCAATGAGATCCTCAGTAATAACTATCTTTTTCCCCATGATGTATGACGTAACTTGATGGTTGGAAGATGAAGCATGAATCCAAAATTCCTTTACTAGAATTGGGAATGTTGGACCCACCAGACGGTCAAAGTATATTTCCCAGCCTTGAGCTTTAACTTCTTCAGAGAGATCAAACCCATTCTCCTGAAGACTGTTGAAATCCACGATTAATTCTGAAAGAACTTCAAGATTTTTGATGGGTGTAAGAAGAGTTCTGTAGGGTTCTTCGTATTGTTCAGTGGAATCTGATTTCTGAGAACTGGAAGAAGGGATGCTTGAGGAAGCCATGTTCACACGAAGATTTTGAGAAGAAAAATTGAAAGGGTTTTGAGAAAGTATGCAAACTGAAATCAGTAAGATTGAGAGAAAATGAAAGTGAAGGTAAAAGAGTGTAAACGGTGAGAAATATGTTTAAATAGATTTCTAAAAAGTTTTGAAAACATAAACGGCAAGAGAGAGAAATTAATTGTAATGATTATGTGCATTTAATGATAGCTGATTTAGGGGGATTCAGAAAGATATTGGAACGGTTACCCATGACATGTGTCTCAATGCAACCAATCAGCGCTTTAGACCTTTCAGAAACTTGAACGCGTGTTCAGCCTCCGAAAGTAACTGATGACTGGATGACACTTGTTTGCTTGAGTGAACAACACATTTCTATCCTTGATTGTGATAGATTCTGATATACTCTGTACTTCTAAAGATCTGAAGAAAGATTGATCAGTAGTTCACGAAAAATAAACAAAGTTCTGAAGGTTAAGATATGGAATCAAAACAGTTTTATTCTGGGCAGAGCTTCATGCTGAGATGTTTCAGAATGAAGTTGAATCTATCTTCAGAAAGAGGTTTTGTAAAGATATCAGCCCATTGATGGTATGTGTTAATAAATTTTAAATTTAGAATCCCTTTCTGAATATAGTCCCTAATAAAATGATGTTGTATTTCTATATGTTTATCCCTAGAATGCAAAATAGGATTTTTACTGAGACAAATAGCAGAAGTATTGTCACAGAGGATAGGGATGTTACTCTCAAATATCTGGAAGTCCTCAATTTGACTTTTCATCCAGAGCATTTGTGTGCTGCATCCAGCTGCTACTATGTATTCAGCTTCAGCTGTTGATAGAGCTATTGTGGATTGTCTTTTGCTGGAGCATGAGATCAGATTTTCTCCCAGAAACTGGCAGCTTCCAGAAGTGCTTTTACGTTCCACTCTGTCTCCAGCGAAATCAGCATCACAGTATCCTATCAAACTGTAATCACTTGATTTTCTATAAAACAAACCTAGATTAGTAGTACCTTTCAGATACTTGAAAATTCGCTTAACTGCTGTTAAGTGAGATTCTCTAGGATCTGATTAGAATCTAGCACAAATGCAAACACTGAATAAAATGTCAAGCCTTGAAGCCTTCAGATAGAGAAGAGAACCAATCATACCTCTGTAGACCTTCTGTTCTACCTTTTTACTTACCTCTTCTCTTTCCAGAATGCATGTGGGATGCATTGGAATCTTTGATGGCTTACATTCTGAGAGATCAAATTTCTTCAGAAGTTCTCTGACATATTTGCTCTGATGAATGTAAGTTCCTTCTGGGGTTTGATTAATCTGAATTCCCAAAAAGAATTTTAGTTCCCCCATTAGGCTCATCTCAAATTCTGCCTGCATACATTTAGCAAACTTTCTTCCCAGAGAAGGTTTAGTTGATCCAAATATGATGTCATCAACATGAATCTGACATACTAAAATGTCATTCTTAACTGTCTTACAGAACAAGGTTGTGTCCACTTTCCCTCTGGTGAATTCCTTTTCTAACAGGAAGTTACTTAGTCTTTCATACCAAGCTCTGGGAGTTTGTTTCAGACCATAGAGTGACTTCTTTAGTTTGAAAACATATTCTGGATTTTTGGAACTTTCAAAACCAGGGGGTTGGTGCACATATACCTCTTCTTCTATATAGCCATTTAAGAATGCACTCTTAACATCCATCTGATACAGAGTGATGCCTTTATTAACAGCAAAAGAAATTAAGAGTCTGATAGATTCTAACCTGGCGACTGGAGCAAAGGTTTATGTATAGTCTATTCCCTCTTGCTGACTATAACCTTGTGCTACCAGTCGTGCTTTGTTTCTGATGACTTCACCTTGTTCGTTCAGTTTGTTTCTGAACACCCATTTTGTTCCAATGACGTTGAATCCTTTTGGTTTGGGAACTAGATCCCATACGTCATTTCTTGTGAATTGATTTAGCTCCTCTTGCATTGCTAGAATCCAGTCATTGTCCAGAAGTGCTTCATCAATTGTTGTTGGTTCAATTAGAGAAACCAGTCCCATGAGGGATTCTTCAGAGTTTCTGAAGCTAGATCTTGTTCTGATTGGATCTTCCTTTCTTCCTAAGATTGTTTCTTCTGGGTGATCCAAGCTGCTTCTGGATAGTCTTTTCTGGAGTTGATCAACAGAAGGTGCTGGATTGCTTGCAGTGCCTCTTTCTGATGTTGAGGGAGTGTCTCTGTTGAGAGCTTCTGATGATTTGTCTTCAGTACCTGTGAGTTCAACTTCCATACCTACAAGGAATTCATTCTGCTTTGACTTTTGAGAGTCAAGCTTATCATCAAAACGAACACTGATTGACTCTTCCACAATCTGTGTTTCTGTATTGTATACTCTGTACCCTCTTGAGCGTTAAGAATATCCTAACATAATACACTTTTATGCTTTAGAGTCAAACTTGTTCAAATAATTTTTTGTGTTCAGAATAAAACATGTACATCCAAATGGGTGAAAATAGGAAATGTTGGGCTTTCTGTTCTTCCACAATTCATATGGAGTCTTTTCCAGAATAGGTCTTATGGAGATTATATTCTGAATGTAACACACTGTGTTTATTGCCTCTGCCCAGAAGATCTTAGCAACGTTAGTCTCGTTGATCATGGTTCTGGCCATTTCTTGCAATGTTCTGTTCTTTCGTTCTACAACTCCATTTTGTTGGGGAGTTCTAGGACAAGAGAAATCATGCAGAATGCCTTTGTCATTAAAGAATGACTCAAAATCTTTGTTTTCAAATTCTCCACCATGATCACTTCTGACTTTGACGATTCTAAGATCCTTTTCATTCTGAACTAGGTTCCAGAAGGTGACAAACACAGAGTGTGACTCGTCCTTGTGTCTTAAGAACTTTACCCATGTCCATCTGCTATAGCCATCTACGATTACTAACCCATACTTCTTGCCACTGACTGAAGCAGTTTTAACTGGTCCAAATAAGTCAATGTGCAAAAGTTCTAATGGCTTGGACGTGGAAACAACGTTTTTGGATTTGAAAGCTGGTTTTGCAAACTTGCCTTTCTGACATGCTTCACACAGAGCATCTGAATTGAACTTCAGGTTAGGAAGTCCTCTGACCAGATTGAGTTTGTTAATCTGAGATATTCTTCTCATACTAACATGTCCCATTCTTCTGTGCCAGATCCATTGCTCGTTGTTAACAGACAGTAGACATTTTACATTCTGACTTTTTAGTTCAGAAAGTTTTATTTTATAAATGTTGTTTTTCCTCTTTCTATTAAATAGGATAGTCCCATATTTCTGACTAACAGCTTTGCATGAATTTTGATTGAAGATTATATCATAACCGTTATCACTTAATTGACTTATGGATAACAGATTATGCATTAATCCATCAATTAGTAAAACATTACTTATAGAGGGAAGATTTCCATTACCTACTATTCCAGAGCCAATGATCTTTCCTCTCTGATTGCCTCCAAAGCCTACGTGGCCACCAGGCTTAAGTTCCAGGCTTTGGAACATATGCCTTCTTCCCGTCATGTGTCGTGAGCAGCCAGAGTCCAGGTACCATGATTGGTGTTTTTGCTTTGCTGCTAAATATATCTGCCACATGTATTATTTTATCCTTAAGTACCCATATTTTCTTGGGTCCTGATTTGTTAGTTTTACCAAAACTCTGGTTGAATTTTGGTTTGACAGAGTAATCACTACTTGTATATTTTATGTCATGTGTGTGCGCATATATAAAGTGTGAATCAAGTGGAGTACGTTTTATAACTAAATCCATGGCATTTTTTGGTGTAGGTACCTTACCTTGATATCCTATCCCTTTTCTGCCATTTCTGCTAACTCCATAGATCATTGAAGCCATTTTGCTTCTGTCTATGTTTTTAGCTAGAAACTTCTGAAAGCTGTGATCATACTCCTTGATGATCTCATCAGCATTGCTGGGAGTTTCAGGGATTGTTTCCTTCTGAGAGTTTTGCAATTCGTTTTCTAATTTTGAAATTTTATCTTTTAACTCAGAATTCTCCAATTTGAGACTCTCAGTCTTATCAGAGTCAGAAGCAAGATCCCTTTTCAGGTTTCCGAATTTGACTTTGATCTGCTAATATCTTTCCAGAATTTCATTAAGGCTTTCAGCTAGTTCAGCCTTAGTAAAGTTTATAGTAAAGTCAGGGAATACCTCTTCTGTATCTGATTCAGATTCTGACTCAGAAGCTTCACTGTCTTCTGTTATGTTTGCCATGAGAGCTATGTTTGCTCTTTCATCATCTGATTCTGAGTCAGCTTCAGATGTGTCAGAATCATCCCATGTAGCCATGAGACTTTTCTTCTTTTCCTTGCCAAACTTCTTTTTGGGCTTTTCCTTCTGAAGCTTTTGGCAATCACTTTTGTAGTGCCCTTGCTCGTTACATTCATAGCAGATGATGTCTTTGTTGTTTGGCTTTCTGTTTCCTGAAGAACCTTCAGATCTTCTGTGTCCAGCGGAGGAATCTGACCTTCTGTATCTGGAGAAAGATTCATTCTGATTTTCTGATCTTCTGGGATTCCTGAACTTCCTTTGCCTCTGCTTCCACAATTGGTTCACCCTTCTGGAGAGGAGAGATAGTTCATCTTCTTCTGATGATGACCCATCAGAGGTTTCTTCCACAGCCTGCAAAACTTTGGAGTCAGATTTTCTGTTAGATTTTAAAGCTAATGGCTTACCTTGCTTTTGAGGTTCATCTGCTTCTAGCTCTATCTCGTGACTTCTGCGGGAGCTGACAAGTTCCTCCAGAGAGATTTTGTTGAGATCCTTGGCTAGCTTAAGCGCTGTGACCATTGGCCTCCATTGTTTTGGCAAGCTTCTGATGATCTTCTTAACATGATCAGCAGTAGAATATCCTTTGTCAAGAACTTTTAGACCAGCAACAAGAATTTGAAATCTTGAAAACATAGTTTCTATTGATTCACTCTCTTCCATCTTGAATGCCTCATACTTCTGAATGAGTGCAAGGGCTTTGGTTTCTTTGACTTGAATGTTTCCTTCATGCGTCATTCTCAGAGAGTCAAACATATTCTTTGCAGTGTCTCTGTTTGATATCTTCTCATATTCTGAATAAGAGATGGCGCTGAGAAGAATTGTTCTGGCCTTGTGATGATTTCTGAAATCACGCTTTTGTTGATCAGACATTATTTTCCTGTCAAGCTTCTGACCACTTCCATCCACTGGGTGCGTGTATCCATCAATCACCATGTCCCACAGATCAGCATCATGGGCCATAAAGAAACTCTCAATTCTGTCTTTCCAGTAGTCAAAGTTCTCTCCATCAAAGACTGGAGGTTTGCCACTGAATCTGTCTCTTTCTTCATTGTTGTCATTGCTGATGTTTTGATTTGGTCCTGCCATTGTGTTTTTCTGATGCTGGATCTTGTACTGACACGGTTAAGTGTTATAAGCTCAGAACCAGGCGCTCTGATGCCAATTGAAGCTTGGAATAAAATTGATTTGCTAAGGCGTTTGAGTAAGCGTGATGTTGAAAGCTTTGCAAATGATGTGAGTGCATGCGTGCGTATTTTCTCAGGCAGTCTTGTTTATATAGGAAAGGTAGAGACGTTGTCCATAAAGCCATTTTAATGATAATAACGCACTTTCCTTTTTGAGAAGATCTTGTCTGAAGAGAGCCGTTAGCATTAAATTCTGTCTTGAATAATTAATAACGCTTCAGAGTCTTCTTTTCTTTATCTTATGATAACGCTTCAGAATGTTGTTTGCTTTATCTTATGATGACGCTTCTGAGTGCTGATGACTTGGTAGAGATCTTTGATCAGAGTCAGAGTGTATATGTTATGCGCAGATTCTGGTTATCAAGCTTCAGCGTATATTCTAGTCATCAAGCTTCAGCGTTTAGCACATGTTACTGATCCTCTAATGCTGATATATTACTGATCTTCTAATGCTGATTCCATCAAAGCTTCTGCATATATAAAACATAATTTTAAGAAGCATATTTGTTCTATATATAACTTTGAATTTATTTATTCTTTATATTTTGTTATCATCAAAACTCTAATCAAGGGTTGTAGAATCAAACTATGTTCTAACAAATATATGGTAGAGGGAAATCATCTTTGAGGCTTGCCCTATTCATATCCCTATAACCTACACACATGAAAACCTTTCCATCTTTCTTTGGCACGGGGACCACTTTTGCAACCCATTGAGGATAAGATGTGACAACCAGAAAACCTACATCAAATTGCTTCATTACCTTAGCCTTTATCTTTTCAGACATGTCTGGCCGCATACGACGGACCTTTTACTTAATAGGAGGGTAATATTCTTTTGTTGGTACACGATAAACCACAATGTCGGTATCCAATCCGGTCATATCTTCATACGACCAGGAAAATACTTTAACATAGTCATGTAACATCTGAACCAATCTTCTCTTGATACCACCTTCTAGGTTGGCGCCGATCTTGACCTCTCTCTTATTTATCTCAGTACCTAAGTTGATAACTTTGACTGGATCTTCATGAGTTTGAATAGCTTTCTCTTCTTGCATTAGCAGTCTGGGTAGTTCTCCTGGTATTTCACAATCTTCCTCGCCTTTATCTTCGACTTGGTTAACTGGATGTTCAAAGTCATAACTTGCAATAGTAGAGTTGTTGATAATGAGATCCGAAGTGGCTGAAGATCTGTAAGTGCGTGTGTGCATGTAAGATGTATGGCTATTGAAAAAATTTAATAAAGGAAAAGAAAGACAATGAACATAAAAATTTGAATGCAAAAGGTCCAATGGTTTATATTAAATGATGATATGATAAATGAACATAAACAAAACCCTTAACAAATGGACCATAGTGCCTCGGTCAAGGCATATAGCTTAAAAGTCATTGTTTGGAATTTAAGATTACAGACAAAAGTTCTTGAATTGACAGGAAACAGTAAACACTAATTACTCCTCAATGAAGAAGATTGGAGTGAAATCTTTTGCATGCCAGTTGTTAAGCTTTCCTTTGACAATAGGGTAGATCCAATCTTCAAAAGTATTTTTATCATCAGAGTCTTCCACGGTGTTCACTTCATGATTTCCGATGCGGAGAGGGTGGCTTTCCCACACGAGCATACATGACTTCTTTCTGAGATTTGCTGGTGAAACCCAACCCAAATTTATTTGTTTTAAACGGAATATAGGGAAGTTATCTCTAGATAGTACAGTTTCCATATTCGACCACGACGTAGGCATCCTTAAGTGAAACCATTCTTGGTATAACTTCATCAGCTTTTGATATGTTGGAGGAGATTTTGGTGGAGGCAACCATAGGAGGAACAATTTCGAAAGCCTAGGATGGAGTTTCTATGAATTCGCCATCCATTTCCACATACTTGAAGGAATTGAGATGGCTCACCATGAATTCCTTTTCACTACAAACAGTGACAATCTTCCCCTTGACTGGATATTTTAATTTTTGATGAAGGGTGGATGTTATTGCCCCTGCCCTATGGATCCAAGGGCGCCCAAGAAAACAAGAGTAAGTAGGACGTATTTCCATTATGTAGAAGGTGTAGTTGAAAATCTTTGAGCCAACTTTAATTGGGAGATCCACCTTTCCATGAACCATCCTTTTAGACCCATCGAAAGCCTTTACAACAATATCACTTGGTTTTAACACCAGGCATTCACAATCTAACCGGTCCAGAGCACCCTTGGGTAGCATATTTAGAGATGAGCCAATATCAACTAAGACATGAGCCAGGGTGGTTCCCTTGCATTCAATAGATACATGCAAAGCTTTGTTGTGGTTATTTCCCATAGGAGTCAAATCAGCATCGGAGAACCCTAATCCATTGTCAAACGTTAAACTTGCTGCACAGTTCTCGAACTGGTCAGCTGTGGTTTCTTGGGGCACACGGGCTTTCTTCAAAAACTTGATTAGAGCTTGGGCATGAGCGTCCGAACAGAGTAACAATGACAACATAGAGATTTTGGATGGGGTTTTCCCCAGTTGCTCTACTATTTTGAAGTCGCTCTTCTTTATGATTTTCAGGATTTTCTCCATCTCTCGAGTGGAGGGCTCTTCAGCATCAGCATCTTTGGTAGGTGCCTTTATCTCAGCATGCTCACCTTCTTTTTCTTTGCCTCTAGTGTTGGCACTAGACTTGTCATTGGTTATGCGGAAAAGAGTTGTTATAGTAGTGGGCGGTGAAATATCAGGGGAAAAGATCCTCCTTGTTCTTGTTACTTTACTAGAACCTGCAATATTAGTAACATCAACTTCGTTTTTGTTGATCAAAGAATCTTATTTTATCCCAGGATAATAAACCTAGGCACCATATTTCCATGGAACCGCTTTGCCAGAGGAGTATTGAATATGCCCCGTGGCAGTGATTATTAAAGGAAAAATGATTGGTTCATTTGAAATCCTAATAGGATCTTTTGAGAAGATCCTAAGAGGTTTGTTGGAAATTGTTATGATAGAAATATCTTCAACTTTGTTGGTTAAACTTTTGATGGTAGGAATCTTCTCAAACTCGCGACTATTTATCAGGCATTGCATACCTTTCTTCAGTCGCTTGCACCCATTTACTTGTTGTTCATAGCAAACACAATCTTTAGAACAGCCAGGGAACACCCCGACTCTCAGAAAATTATCCTTTATGGTAGTTAATAGAGGAAACCAAATTAGTATCGTTAATCATGTTGGCACCTTTGCCATGGTTCAACATTGGTGCGGTTATCACATTTGGAGTGGCAGGTTGATCGAACTCAATTGTCTTATTGTCTATCAGATCTTGAATCTTGGTCTTCAGCGCCCAACATTGATCAGTCTCATGCCCAAGACTTTTTGAATGATATGCGCACTTGGCATTAGGATTTTATTTTGGTGATGTAATTTTTGGATTGGATGGTGGATCACATAACGTCACTAAGTTGGCCTTCAACAGATGTTGCAAGGCTTGGGCCAGTGACATGTTAATCCTTGTGAACTGTCTTCGAGGAACTTTGGATCGTTGATTGTTGGATGATTGTCTTTGAGCATATGGAGGGTTGGAGATCAAAACAACATTAACAGATAGACGGTGATCCTTCTTGGTATGGGATCTTGCCTCATACACAATATTTGTTTCCTTCTTTCCAGTGAAGGGCTTCTTTATAGAGTTGGATGCGGAAGCAGATGCCATGGAAATTTTGCCGCTCTTAATGCCGCTTTCGACCCTTTCACCAGTTAGGATCAACTCGGTGAAACCAGACGAAGAACTTCCAATTAACAGGTTGAAAAATGGGCCAGTTAATGCCCATGAACATATCAACTAGTTCTCTGTCGGTTATGGGTGGTTGGACTCTACCAGAAAGATCCCTCCACTTTTGGGCGTACTCTTTAAACCCTTCATTAGTATCCATTGTCATACCTTAAAGTTGAACTCTTGTTGGTGCTAAATCAGCGTTGTATTGATATTGATGATAAAAAGCATTGGCCAGATCTTCCCATGTGCGAATGCGGGAACCCTCTAATTGATAGAACCATTCTAGTTGAGTCCCAGCTAGACTCTCTTAGAAGAAATGAATCCAGAGCTTTTTGTTGGTGGTGTGTGGCTGTATCTTGCGCACATAAGACCTTAGATAAAGTTTCAGGCAGGAAACCCCATCATACTTGGCGAAGACCAGTATCTTGAACTTATGGGGAATGACGACCCCAGGTACTAAACCCAAATCACCAAAATCCAAGCCATGTACGACTTGAATTTCAACAGCTTTCAGTCTATCCTCCAACTGCTTTTATTTATCCTCGGCAGGTGGGTACTGTTCATCAAAATAGTCTTCGTCCTCGAAAGCTTGATCATTTGCACCCCAGCATAATTGCTCTTTGCCGCTTCCACTTGGTTCTCATATTCCTCGGATGACTCCTCAAATATCTGCACCTGACAGACTGGGCCTTTAAACCTTTTCCCCATATTGATTAGGGCCTTCTTAGTCTTCTTTTTGGCCGCCAGCAACGTCATCATCTCTTGTTGTCCCTTGGCCAGGGTCAACAAGGTTTCTTGGAACTGGGAATTATGTGCTTGCAAATCTTTCATTGTTTGTTTGAGATCCATCTTACTGAAATAAACAGTAGAAAGATAAGGAAACCTGTTGTGGAAAACATGTTTATGTTATGATGTATGAAAATGCGTATGCAAATGATTTCAAGGACTTAGAAGATTTAAGTTTGTTTAGACAATAGGGAACAAACATTAATTGTATTAATAAGTTTAAATTGATTAAAACATGCCTCTTGGTCTTTACATTGAAATAAAAGAAACAAAATGAACTAAAATACAATAAAAATGGCTCAAGTTTCCTATGGATGCTTCCTCTTTGGAGCGATATAGGCATTCAAGCTCCTCTCCTCATGAAGTTGTCTCGTGAGCTCCAATGTCCTCTTCTCGCTTGCATAAAACTGTGCTTCAAAGGTTTCTCGCTCTACCTTTAGTTGAATCCAAGCTCTTTGCAAATTTTCAAGAGAAGTAGGCATATCAGGATAAAGGATAGTATATGGAACATTCCCTTCGGCAACAAGCTCCATGATGATTGGTAAGATGGAGGGGTAAGGCATCACGAGACTTTGAGCACGAGTTCTTACCCACTTAAGGTAAGGCTCAAGGGGGATGGAATTCTTATGTCCCAATGTCTTACTATCCACTTTGTTTATCATTCTCCAAGCTCGTATGAACCTTTGACGATAGCCTTGGTCGTCGCCCTCGTAATTGAATACCAAACCTTGGATGAGTGCATCATAGGGACCATCCCTTCACGCGTACCCAAACTTTCATAATGCAAGATAAGGGTTATAGGTGATACCTCCCCTAATGCCTAAGAGTGGGACATTAAGAAATTCCCCACAACGATCAATGATGGTAATATCCTCTAAGGATCGAGAACACCAATGAATATTAGAATTTGTGAGTTACATTAACCTTTGAGATCATGTCAAGCCTTGCTCATTCTTCAATGTTGATCGAGGTAGGTGCGAAATAAACCACCTAGAGAATAATGGAATGCAACATAAAATAGTACCTATTTTCTTCATGGTACGAGTGTGGAAACAATGTAGAATGTCTCCAAGTAAAGTAGGTATGAGATTATGAGAGAGAAAAACCTTGATGGCATTCACATCTATGAGTTGGTCCAGATTGGGAAATAGAACCAAACCATAGACTAGAAGGGCCAAGACATCCTCAAAAGCTTGAAAATCCATATCTTCACAGAACAAACAAGCCTTCTCCAACAGAAATTTGGCTAAGAAACCCTTAACTCCACTTCTTGTCTCCCAATTTTCTATGATGTCAGATCTCCTAAAATGCAAGGCTTTGGAAATCACTTCAGGCTTTGGAGTCTCTTCTAAACTGGTGAATGGTATTTGATCCAACACAAACGCTCCTAACAATTGAGAGAATTTTTCTAATGTAGGCACCAATTGGTAGTCGGGAAAGGTGAAGCAATGATGCATAGGATCAAAGAATTGGAAAAGCACACACATCATTTCTTCTTGGAAGTTTGAGGTAGCCAAGTTGAGAAGTCGACCATATTTCTTGGTGAAGGGAGAATCTCAAGGCACTCTCGATGCTAACTCTTGAAGTTGAGGGTGCACTTTCACGAAGTTAATTCGGATGGTATTACTACGAGTGGAAGTCATGACCTACAAAACAGAACAAAGATAAATTCCTAAATCCTTGAAATGGTTAGTGAGAATGCTTATGATGTTATGATGTTTATGATTCCATGAATAATAATCACAAACAAAGCACACATAAACCTTAGGTTTAGGCTTGCATGGGTTTCATAGGTAAATACCCTCTCGATATTTAGTTGGTTCAAACTTTCCTAGAAAGTAATCAGATTCTAAGGAATCTTAATATCATTGATCTTTCTTCATTGGGCATTGTTTTAGCATAATCAATCTTTTCTTGCGGCCAAAATATCCCAAAAGTCCAATCTCAATGAGCGTAGTATCGAATATCAACCAATTTTTAGCTTTCCACCAAAACCGACTATCTCACTACTTCCTAATGGACAAGTTGTTCAATTAAAGGTTCTAAGGTTCTTTAGTGTTTCATGACATCACCCAGAGGCCCCGTATTCTCCTTAATTCGCCATAAGGGATACCGGTACCATAAATATGTCATACTAACATAGCTATTGTCTCAACCATATTGTTCTACATCGTACAGTCTCCACAATCTTTGCTATTTACGTAATGGTGTTCCCAGGTCCAGGTAGAGGATCAATACAAACCCATAAAAGGACCCATAAATGTAAAGCAAACAAATCAAATAATGAAAGAAATTAAATATGATCTAGCTCTAAGGTAACCCCGCTTTTAAGTACAATTCCCCAGTAGAGTCGCCAGTTCTGTAATATGGTGGGAGAACTGACTTGGGTGTTTTTCGTTTTATCGCAATTGTTGCGGATAGCAAGAGTCGCCACCGACTTTTCTTTTATCCAATATGGAAAGAGAGAAAAGAACAAGAAAGACCTTTGAGATGTTTTCTTGAGTTCGGGGGTAGGTTATGAGAAGGGAAGGTGTTAGCACCCTTTTCATCCATAGTAATCTATGGGCTCTTAGTTGCTTGTTAGATCATTTTTGAAATTTCTTTGTTTAAAATGTGTTTGTGATGGATTTTGAAAGTATTTTTGAAAAGTTCCTTCATTTAGGAAAACTTTGTAATGATTCTCGTCTCTATAAGAATGCATACAAAGTGTTGGACTTTTGAAAATATTTCATGTTTTGAAAGTGTTTAGTGTGTTTTGAAAAGATGTTTGTTTTTAAAGATGGATTGTGAGCAAGCAACTAAGAACGTTCTACCTACTCAAAATTATTTTGTTCATTTCTCTCTCCCTTTGATATTGCTATTTTACCATTGATTGGTAAGTATCCCTATCTTTGGATGTTAAGGGATGGGCGTGGGTCATCGTTAGTCATAGAAGGCAATGTTGTAAGATACCTTAGCAATTTTTCGTAAGGGTCTAAGATCGTTTATTGAAGGCAGCATCAAAGGGTCATCGAGGGACTACGATTTTGTATTCGAGGGTCATTGCTAAAGTATTCCACATTCGAGGGACATGACTATTTATTTCTTAAGGCAACAAGTGAAGTTAACCCTAGAGGTGCAAGTGTGCAAGGGTTTTGTATTTCATGCTTGATTTATCTTGAATTAAGGTTTGCTAAGCATCAGTTTTATCTTTCCATACAAACCCTAATTACTAGCATTATATGAAAGTGATAAATTGCGGAAAATAAATTCTACGCTATTACATCATTTGGGGATAGGGGATACAAATGTACAAATAGGTAATTGAAAGCGATAAAGGTCCTACTTATCTATTACAACCATATTGAACTTGAATGAATAATGTACAAATGAATAAATATACAAGGAAGCAAATAGAAGAGAAAATGAATTTTGTTTGAATTTTATTAAAGAAAAGTTTTGTTCTGACCTAATTAATTAAAAGAAAATAATTAAATAAAATTAGAATACTAAATTTAAGTTAATTAAAAATTAAAGAAAGAAAGATTAAACATAGTAATAATAATAATAATTACATAGTATAAATAAAATAAAATAAGTACATAGTATAAATAAAATATTTTTTTGTCTTTTTGTTGTTAATGAAAATAATAATTATAAGGGTTAATACCTATTTTCACCCCTGACATATGGGGTGTATTTGAAAAACCCCCCTGCCAAAAAAAAAGTTCCAATTGTTACCTTGACAAATTTTAAAAGTTTCAGTTTTTACCTTGAGGATGCCACATCACCTAAAAGGCTGATGTGGCTTATATTTTTGTTACATTTGTAAGTTTTTGTTATGACATGTCACACAATACCAAATAAAATGTCCAGAATGCCCTTTCTACATTTTTCTTAAAATCCCAAATTATTTGGCAAATGCTATGTTTCAATTCAGACCCTCCAAATTAGGGCGCAGCCATCTTCATCTCAGCAACCCAACTTTTGCTTTCCTCTTCATCTTTAAGTTTTCTTTGATTTCATAAACATGAGTCAACCAAATTGTTCTACTTCAAGCTTATCTTCAAATGGTAGAGTAACTCCCAAATGCGGCCACAATGTCTCCATGAAGTTATTTGTTTCAAAATAGTTTGCAAATCCCGGGAGAAAATACTGGAAGTGTAAGTTATGGGGTAAAGGAGATGACTGCAACACATTTGTTTGGGATGATGAATTTTCTGATGATTTCGGTGATAACGGCCATTCGGATGTAGTTTCAGTAGAACTGATGAGCAAACTGGAGAGAGATATCGCACTGAAGATGGAAGCCATGGAGAAAACTGGAGAGAGATATCCTTGAAAGTCTTTGTTAAGCAGCTCTGATCTGAACTTCTCATACTTTGGCTTGGAAGGTTTGTCATCCATGTCACTTTCATCAGCATCTGAACTTTCAAGTTCCTCACTAGCATAATCCACATCTTCACATTTCCTTGTAGCCCTCTTTGAACAAGATCCTAAGACACTTTTGGGCACCAAAACACTGACCTTGTCCCTTTTGCTCTTTTCTTTTATCTTTTTGGGATCCTTGGATGCACAACGCTTGAATCTCAATGATTTCCCTTCGATCTCCACCCTATTCCCACTAACTAGAACAGCTACCTCCACTTGTTCAAATTGCTCTTCTTCTACGTCAATTACTCTTTCCTCTTCATTGTCATTGAAACATTGGCTTGCATCAACATAGTCACCAGTACTATCATCTCCACTAGAGGTGCTGAAGTCATCAACATTAGGTACCAGAACCTTGGTCATCATGTCTTCTACACCGTGCTCTACCCAAAGATCGCTGTGAACCCTACAAGACATACAATGCTTAGCAACTTCTACAGCTCCTGTATCATTAACAACATTTGTAAACCCTTCATCCGTTTGCGGAATCTTTCTCCATAGCCTAAAACCTTCATAACCCCAATCTTTAACCAGACTAACAACTTCAAAAAAGCTCCATTTATCTTCGTCCTGACCTTCAACAGTAGTCTCACTACCTCCTCTATAATACGTATGACCGTCTTGCACGAAACTTCCCCCATGATGAAACACTAAATTAAACACACCCATTTGCAAGGATGAAGAACCCTAATCGTAGGGTCTGAATTGAAACTGGCTTTTTTTGTAAAATAATTTTGCAAACAAATGAAGATGGATGGCTGCGCCCTAATTTGGAGGGTCTGAATTGAAACATAACATTTGCCAAATAATTTGGGATTTTAAGAAAAGGGTATTCTGGACATTTTATTGGGTATTGTGTGACATGGCATAACAAAAACTTACAAATGTAACAAAAATATAAGCCACATCAGCCTTTTAGGTGATGTGGCATCCTCAAGGTAAAAACTGAAACTTTTAAAATTTGTCAAGGTAACAATTGGAACTTTTTTTTGGCAGGGGGGTTTTTCAAATACACCCCATATGTCAGGGGTGAAAATAGGTATTAACCCTAATTATAATAATAATATTTAAAGAAGTAAAATAAAAAAATATAAAAGAAATAAGTTAGGGGGTAAAAATTGAATTTAGGATCTTTTTTGTGTAAAACAGATTTTTGGTTAAGCTTGGCCCAAGAGGAGTTTTTTTATAAGCAGAAAAATAAATAAAATAAATAAAAATGCATTGGGACTGCGTGGTATGCTGAGAAATTGGGGGGTGTTGTGTGAATGAGGCGTTGGTTCTGGAAATCTTCAACTTAAGCCCAATAGAAACAATAGCAAAATAGAAAGAAAAAAATGCAAGAAAAGAGATCCCAAGGGGTTTCGAACCCCTACCTATATGCTTTCTAATCAACATGCCCACCACCGTGCCAGCTGCAGTAAAAAAATTTAAAAATAAAAAGAAATATGGTGGGCTTGGGCCGAACCGGGTCGATCCAAGACCCATTTCTACACCTTAACAAAACAAACAAACTAAGGGTTTGAAAACCCTAGTTTCAGAGACAGCACCTCCTTCACCTCTCTCTCGTTGTAAAGCGATACTCCTCTTCATCTCCCTCTCGTTGTACAGCGAACACGTTCCTCTTCATCTCCTTCTTGCTGCAAAGCGAGTGTGTTCCTCTTTATCTCTTTCTCGTTGCTTACTACTTTCTCCTATTTTGTTCTAGGTATCTAACTGTGATTTTTTTTATTTTTACAGTGAGGCACAAAAACAAAAACAAAATGTAAAATGAGAAAGAATAGAAGAGAGAGGGAGAAGGAAGGCTTCATATTTTTGACCAACTTGATTCAGGGTGAGATCCTTTTGTTTTCTTCTTGCTCTTTCTTACAATTTTATGAAGGGTTGTTTTTTTTTTAGGAAAATGATGATGATAATTTTTTTAGGGTTTGTGTTTGGTATCAGTTCTGTGCATGTATATTTTGTGTGTGATTTTGAGGGTTTGGAAATTGGTGGTATTGATTTTATGGGTTTTTTCTGGTTTCTGTATGTTTTTGTATAACGATGATGATGTTGGTTTTGTATCTGTATACTTTGTATATTTTTATGGACTTGCTAAAATATGGTTTTTGAGAGGAGGGTAACGTTGTTGTTTTGTTGTTTCGGACTCTGTGTATTTTTTCTATCAATCCCCCCTCCTCAGAATAATCTTGCTGCCTTTTATATTGGTTGGCTTCCTTTTTCTTGTACAAGCTTTTATGTTGACTTGAGGGCATGGCTTTTCTTGACTTGTTACTTTTGTTGTACTTGTTGCTTGTTGCTGGCCGGTTGCTTGTTGCTTTTACTGATTTTGTGACTTTTCTGGTTTTTGGGGCTGCACTTGCTGTACTTTTTCTTGTTGGCTTTTAGACTTTGTACAGGTTTTGGTATTTTTTGTACTTTCTATTTTTTTTGTGAACTTAAACATATTTTGTTTGAGATTTGCAGTACAGTTTTGGCCTATGACTTTATATTATAATTCTGATTTTTTTATTGAGACAAACAAATATGAGGCTTTGTGATTGTTTGCTTGCTGGATTGGTACTTTTCTGTGATGCTAGTTGTACTTTTCCTTTTGACGTGAAACAACATGAGGCTTGTTGTTTTTCTTTGCGTGTAGTGGTGATAAATCTGATTTCTCTTGATTTCTTTCCTATCTTTTATGAACCAACTTTGTGATTTGTAAAAGATTGACATTCTATTTGTCTTGTTTGTGAATTGACTTTGTACTTGTGGTTTGCAATGGGAAAATGCCTAGGCCAATGATTAAACAAAATTTGTATGAGGCGTTTAGTTGTTTGTTGGGCTTTTGCAATTTGATTTATGATGTTTCTTATTGGGCTTGACAGTGATTTTGTACATGCTTCCTTGAACATCCTTTTATGGACTAAAAAACAATAGCCCTTTTTTGTGATTTGCGATTGGAATCGTGGGCCAATGATAAATTCTGAAACTAAATTGTATGAGGCTTGTATGATACTGAGTTTGAAATTTACTTTTGGATTCTTTGATTTGTCCTTTGTGAATCAAATTTTACCTTGTGATTTACAATGGATAAAGTTAAGCCCTAAGATCTGATTCCATGACCAAACCCTAATGATGAACTAAAACATTTTCCAATTCTTTGTTCACTTTTGCTTGCTTCGCCAACTAACTCCTTTTTCTTTTTGTTTCATGTTTTATGAGTTTGGAAAGGTGATGTAGGAGGACTTGAAGAATGTGGAATACTTGAAGGAGCAAGAATAATGAAGAATTCCTTTTGCTTTGTATAAGAAAGAAATAAGAAAATTGTAATTTTATTTTAATTTTTGTAGTTGAACATGTATGACTTTGTCACTTTTTTTTAAAACTATTTTAGGATTTGTAAATGGATTCGGAAATTTGGAATAAAACATGAAGTCTTGTAATCTTTTCCTTTGGTAATACATTTAACAAATCTTTAGACCACTTGGAACAAGTATGAAACTTTATAGTCTTTTAAGATCTATTAATGTCAAATGGAAACTTGTCATCTTTGAATTTTGATTCCAAATGGATATGGCCACTTGCATGAAGAATATGATTTGGTTTCTTGAATTTGAAGTAATAAGTCAAGCTTTGAGATAAAAAAGGGAAACTCCATATTTGTAGTTGAAAAAGAAACAAAATCAAATCCTTGCCCACTTGCACCAAGTCTAAAATTCTTTTGTTTTCCAAATTTGAGTTCAAAAAATCTTGATGTCCATTATGTGATTGAATTCAATCACTTCTACTTTTCAAAAGAATATTTGGTGCCCACTCAAAGTGATGATGCCTAATAATTGTCAACAAAAACAAACCAAAATATGAGAAACCCCGACCTCAAATCCAAATTTGGTTGACTTTCTTCATGAATAAACAATGTATTATCAAAGAATCCCCAAACTCAACATCATGAATCAAAATCCTAATTCAAGATAACCTCAAATATAGACCTTAATATTACGCAACCATTGAAATATGAACCTTGACCTCAACAGGCATCGCACCTTCAAAAGTCAAAACCCTAGCTCAAAACCAAAGGACAGGAGAAATTCGGAACACTTGCAGGCTTAAACCCTTGATGGATCAATTGACATGTCTCGAAGCCTGAGGAGCCTTAAACAGTTGAAAAACCCTAGAAGAATACCTTAAAGAAAAGGGAGGGAAAAGTTTGGGGTACAATAGAAGGATTTTCATTACTTGGGCCAACACAAATTTAATCTTTTCCTCTTCTAATTCATATGTCAACCTTCCCTGTTTTACATAAATAATGGTTTCACCCGTAGCTAAAAAAGGTCTACCTATAATTATGGGGACATGAGAATCCTCCTATATTTCCATGATTACAAAGTCTATAAGTATATATGTTTGCCCAATCCTTATGGGCACATCCTCTAGCATATCTATGGGATACTTAACTGACTTGTCCATGAGCTGTAGAGAGATGTCAGTTCGTTTCATCTCACCTAGATTTATCTTTTTACACATAAATATGGGCATCATGTTGATGTTGGCCCATATATCACATAACACTCTCAAAGCTCATGATACTTGTCTCACGGGAAATTGAGAAATCTTTGAATCTTTTAACTTAGGTGACAAACTATTTTGGATTAGGGCGTTACATTCAACACTGAGTGTTATAGTCTCATTATCTTCTAATTTTTGCTTTTTAGAAATGATATATTTTATGAATTTAGCATAGGTAGGCATTTGAGATAGGACATCAATGAGAGACACATCAATGTAGAGCTTTTTTAGTAGCTCCACAAATTTCCTAAATTGGGTTACCATCTTTGCTTGTGGGGTTGGCAAACAAGGCCTTTGCCTAGGGCCTCTATTTTTACTCTTACCTATATGTATCAAAATGTGTGATTTTATTGAAACTTTGTTTACATTTATTTTGGCATGTCTATATGTTGAATCTATAGTACTCCCTCTGTTTCAAAATGATTGTCGTTTTAGCAAATAAAATTTATTTTAAAATAACTGTCATTTTTACTTTTCAATATAGTAATGATTATTATTTTTGTAATTATGTCATTTACTTTTTACTTTTGACACTACTTTCAATACATTAATAAGATTAATTTTGTAAAATTGTAATATTTTATGACATCGTTATTATATTTCTTAATTTGTGTGCAAAAATCTTAAACGAAAGTCATTTTAAAACCGACGAAGTACTTCTTTTCCTACGCGGTGCAGCTATCAATATGCACTGCTACTATTAATGTACAATAACTATTTAGCTTTATCTTATTGGAACACATAAGAACAATAATTTAATGTTATTATAAGTGATTAAGTTTTTTTTAATTTATCATACTATATGTGCTCAGAATTTCAGCAACCAAAATGGCTATTATTGATGTTATATATAAGCAAATATGTAATTAACCACTGCTCACTAGCAACTTAGTAAGAATGGAGATAAATTTGAAAGCTTGTCAATTGATCTATTTTGTTTTAGTTGGGCAAGTATGATTTAAGATTGTAAATTTAGGTAACTAATGAGATGCTCGTGTTTTACCTTAATGCGTTAAATAAGAGGTGAACATGTTTTTTTCTTAAAGGTAGAGGTTGTAGAAATGTTCTTAAGCTCCTAAGTTGGCTTTGTTTTCTGTGATTAAAGTGCAGAGGTTCGAAGAACTCGAGCTTTGAAGAAGAAATGGAGACTGTTTTTTTTTATTTGTAGTTGCTGAAACATGCATGTATAAATTAAATCCCACATTGGATTTTCAACACTAAAAACTAGTGTTTATAAAAGACTTTCAAACTTTGATCACTATAAAGTTGAATAATAGGCTTCTCTTATAAAGAACCTCATTATAGAAGAAGTTGTGATGTTTAAGTTTTAAATAAAATAAATAGATATTTAAAAAATACTTTATAATTATTATAGAAGAAACTCTTTAAATTAGTAACTACATGATGCATTGGAAATCAATAATGGTTTTGAAGTAAATGTAAATAAGAAGAACAAATGTCTAAAGGAATTTTCAGAAATATTAATTTATAATTTTCTTGAGACCGAAAATTATAAAGGGATTTCTCGAAAAATTATATCTTGTTATTTTATCGAGTTTTTCAATTTTTTATATTGATTTAAATCGGGATCAGACAAATTTATTAATTTATAATTTTCTTGAGACCGAAAATTATAAAGGGATTTCTCGAAAAATTATATCTTATTATTTTATCGAGTTTTTCAATTTTTTATATTGATCTAAATCGGGATCAGACAAATTTATTATTTTAGAAAGTTTATTAATTTATCGAATATTAAGTTAAAGGGTTTCTACTGTATATGATTTAAAATTTTAATTACATTACTTATCAACAATTTTATATTGGTTAATGGTTAGAGTGATTTTATATGAAATAATATATTGATAATTAAGTTGTATTTTGTTTTATTTTCACATTTAGTTTTGATTTATAATTTTTATCTTTATTTATTTTTAAATTTGGTCTATCGTAAAATATTATTTTATTTCAATTTTGAAATAATGTCAGCTAAAATATTTAAATAAATTAAGGACAAAATTTAAATATAATTTTTTAAGTGTGATTCTTACTTATTTTCTAATTAAAATATAATAAATATATTTAAATATCAATTAAGTAAAAACATGAACAACTTGCATACGTGTAAGAGAAAATTATAAATCTATCATATATTTATTAAAAAATAATAAGAATTATACCTAAAAAATTATCCCTAAATTTTATCCATAAATTAATTTTAATATTTTATTTATATAACATATTTGTTATTTCTTTTAGTGATAAATTATTAATGATCAGTCGTTAATATATTTTTTCATATTTGCTAAAAAGTGAATTCTACTCCTCCGACTTCTTTTAATTCTTATATCATTTAATTTCTATATCAACCGTTTCAAGTCAGAGGAATTACCTCCCCACAATGTATTTGATATTTTGATTTCTTTTGTTTTGTTTTTATATTTAGTTGAAATTGAAATTTTGATTTATAATTGTGATTAAAATAATTTATTTTTACTTATTTTTTCAACTATACTTTACACTGCACATATTTGAATTTTTATTTTTTATTTTTTAAATATAACATTAAATTTATATATTTTGAAAATTTATAATTTAATTTTTTTGATATGATTATAGTTAATAAATTTTAAATTTTAAATATTTGCTTTATTTTTTATTACTTAGTTATACTCGAATAAAAAATTGTGGGAAGAGAAAAATCGGGTGACTTAAGTTAAAATATTGAATTTCACTTCTTTATCCAATAAAAACTATTTTAAATAACAAACATCAACCTATCTATATAAATATGAGATACTACTCTTCAACTTCATTCCTTTCTAAAAAAAACAGAATACTAACCAAATTATTTTATTTAGCCAAACACACTAAACCCTCCGTTAACATTCTGTCTCTCACTGCCTTCAAATCATGCAAACCCATTCGCTTTCTCTCCAAAACGAGAAAAATATATTGGAACGTTTAGGATCATGCCCACACATTATCAAATGTTTTGGTCACGATCAAACTTTTGAAAATGGGGAAGAGTATTACAATATATTCCTAGAATATGCAAATGGCGGAACTCTCAATGACCAACTCAAGAATCATGCCGGCAATGTTGAATAAACATTAAATGTGTTAGTTTTACATTAAATATGGTAGTAGGAAGGACAAGAGTTTGATAAGTTATGATAGTTATTAGTAGCAGTTATGTTTATGTTTTTGTTTTAGAATTGTAAAAGTTGTTTGGGTCTATAAAAGACCAAGTGTGTAATTTATTTGACAAGAGCAGTATACAAAATTTTATACAGAAGTCTGATTTGAATCTAACAATTTGGCATCAGAGCTCATGGCAAACATGATGAATCAAATGCCGTTACCACGGCTAACGAAGTCAAATTATGAAAACTGGAGTATCCAAATGAAAGCTCTTCTTGGATCTCTAGACGCGTGGGAGGTGACCCATGATGGGTTTGAAGAACCAACAGAAGTTGGAGGATTTACGGCAGCTCAAACGAAGGCGTTGAAAGAGACGCGAGCGAAGGATAAAACGACATTATACATGTTGTTCAGGGTTGTAGATGAATCAGGCTTCGAGAAGATTGCTGGTTCGACTACGTCGAAACAAGCGTGGGACACGTTAGAAAAAGTGTTCAAAGGAGCAGATCGAGTGAAGCAAGTTCGACTCCAAACTCTTCGTGGCGAATTGGAGAGGATACAGATGAAGGATACATAAATTGTATCTGATTACATCACACGTGTGCAAAAGGTGGTGAATCAACTCACCAGAAATGGAGAGACAGTAGCTGATGCAAGAGTTGTTGAAAAGATCTTGAGATCTTTAACAAACAAGTTTGAAAATATTGTGTGTGCAATAGAAGAGTCGAAGGACCTTTCGACGCTCTCAATCGAAGAGCTCACTGGTTCGCTCGAAGCACATGAACAACGAAAGATGAAAAAGAAAGAAGAAGCAGACGAAGAAGCAAACCAAACCAAGGAATCGAACAAAGACGAAAAGGTACTCTTTTCTCACAACTTTCAAGGAAGAGGACGTAGACGTGGAGGTCGTGACAGTGGTCAAAGTGGTAGAGGTAGCAACTTCGAAAGAGGACATTCGAGCCAACAAAATTGGCGTGGCAGAGGACGTGGTCAAAGAGGTGGTCGTTCGAATCATTCCAACTTCGAATGCTACAAGTGTGGGAAGTATGGTCATTACGCGAAGGATTACAACTCCTACAAATGTTACAACTGTGACAAAGTGGGACATCTTGCAAAAGACTGTCGAATCGAAAAGAAGACTGAAGAAACAACCAATCTAGCCTTGGAAACTGAATCGAATGAAGGCTTTCTCATGATGGCTCAAAACGAAATCAACACCAATGACAGTGTTTGGTATCTTGACTCAGGAGCAAGTAATCACATGTGTGGTTACAAACACCTATTTAAAGATATGAAGGGAATTGAAGATGGTAGTGTGTCTTTTGGAGATGCATCGAAAGTGAAGGTTGAAGGAAAGGGCACAATCAGTTACTTGCAGAAGGATGGCTTGATTGGATCAATCGAAGACGTTTACTATGTACCAGATCTTAAGACCAACATATTAAGTCTGGGATAACTTACAGAAAAAGGTGCTTCGATACTGATGAAAGATCGAACACTGCAGTTGAAGGACAAAGCGGGATATCTGATTGCCGTTGTCGAAATGGAAAGAAATCGAATGTACAAACTAAACCTGAGGAACATTCGAGAGAAATGTCTGCAAATCTAAGTGCAAGACAAAGCGTCACTATGGCACATGCGCTTTGGTCATCTACATCATGCTGGTTTGAGAAGGTTGGCAAAAAGGAACATGGTGCATGGACTACCAGACATGTATTTCGAAGGAAAATTCTGTGAAGAATGTGTGCTCAGCAAACAAACAAGAACCTCATTTCAAATGAAGGCAGAGTATCAAGCTAAACATATTCTCGAATTGATACATACTGACATATGTGGGCCAATCACTCCAGAATCTTTCAGTGGAAAAAGGTACTTCATTTCCTTCATTGATGACTTCTCAAGAAAAACCTGGGTCTACTTCCTGAAAGAAAAATCTGAAGCATTAGAAGTGTTCAAAAAGTTCAAAGTAATGGTGGAGAAGGCAACAGACAGACACATCAAAACAATTCGATCTGATAGAGGGGGAGAGTATACTTCGATGGCCTTTGTGAAGTACTGTGAAGAACAGGGCATAAGGAGATTCCTAACTGCACCATATTCACCTCAGCAAAATGGTGTGGCTGAAAGGAGGAATCGAACTATTTTTGACATGGTTCAATCAATGCTCAAAAGCAAGAACATTTCGAAAGAATTCTGGGCAGAAGCAGTACAATGTGCTGTTTATATTCAGAATAGATGTCCACATTCGAAGTTAGAAGACAAAACACCACAAGAAGCATGGAGTGGACAGAAGCCAACAATTTCTCATCTCAAGGTATTTGGTAGTATAGCTTATGCACATGTACCATATCAACAAAGAACAAAGCTTGAAGACAAAAGTCAGAAGTACATATTCATTGGATATGATGAGAAGACGAAAGGGTACAAGCTCTTCAATCTCATAAGCAAGAAAGTGATCGTGAGCAGAGACGTTCGAATGAACGAAGCAAGCAAGTGGGACTGGAACAATTCGACAGAGGTTGCTGACACAGTCGAAGAAACAACTATAGCTGTACCAACAAGTATTCCAGAAGAACATGAAGAAACAGAAGATGGAGATGAACCTCTACAACCCAAAATGAGAAGTTTGCAAGATTTGTATGATTCAACAAGTGAGGTGCATCTTGTGTGTCTTCTGGCAGATCCTGAAAATATCAGTGTCGAAGAAGCGTTAAGAGATAAGAAGTGGAAAAGTGCCATGGACGAAGAAATTAGAGCAATCGAATGCAACAATACTTGGGAGCTAGTCGAATTACCAAAAGGTAGTCAACCCATTGGTGTAAAGTGGGTATTCAAGAAAAAGATGAATGCTCAAGGAGAAATCGAAAGATTCAAAGCACGTCTGGTTGCGAAGGGATACAATTAGAAAGCAGGAATTGACTATGACGAAGTGTTTGCGCCTGTTGCAAGAATGGAGACAATTCGATTACTCATTTCTCAAGCTGCTCAGTTCAAATGGCCAATATTTCAAATGGATGTCAAGACAGCATTTTTGAATGGTGTGCTCGAAGAAGAAATCTATGTTGAAAAACCACTTGGATATATGAGAACTGGAGAAGATAAGAAGGTGTTGAAACTGAAGAAATCACTGTATGGGCTGAAGCAAGCACCTAGGGTATGGAACACACGTATTGACACATATTTCAAGGAGAATGGATTCGAGAAATGTCCTTATGAACCAACTCTCTAAGTGAAGAAAAATGGAAGTAATTTATTACTTGTTTCACTCTATGTTGATGATCTTATCTTTCTAGGTAGTGATGTTCAGATGATCGAAGACTTCAAAAGCACCATGACAAGCGAATTCGAAATGACAGACTTAGGTCTGATGAGATTCTTTCTTGGTCTGGAGGTTCGACAAGAAGAAGCTGGAATTTTCATATCATAAGAAAAGTATGCAAAGGAAATCTTAGAAAAATATAAGATGAATAATTGCAATCCAACTTCGACGCCAATGGAACCAGGTACAAAGCTGTCAAAGTTTGATGGAGGAGAACGGGTCGAAGGAAGCAAATATCGAAGCTTGGTAGGTAGCCTTCGATATCTCACATGCACAAGGCCAGATATTTCACTAAGTGTTGGCATAGTGAGTCGATTCATGGAGGAGCCAATACACACACATTGGAAGGCGCTGAAACGAATTCTAAGATACATCCAAGGAACAGTATCACTTGGAATGTTTTATTCAAAGACAGAAGACTACAAGTTAGTTGGTTATTCTGACAGTGACTGGTGTGGAGACATAGACGATCGAAAGAGCACTGCTGGATATGTGTTTTTCATGGGAGACACATCTTTTACTTGGCTATCGAAGAAGCAACCTATAGTGACACTTTTGACGTGTGAAGCAGAATATGTGACAATATCCTGGTGAGTCTGTCATGCAGTATGGCTCAGAAGGTTGATAAGTAAGATGGAGCTGAAACAGGAAGATCCAACAATAATACAAGTGGACAATAAATCAGCTATCGAATTGGCAAAGAATCCAGTTAATCATGAACGAAGCAAACATATAGACGTTCGATTTCACTTCATTCGTGAACATGTGAAGGAGGGAAGCGTCGAATTAAGGCATGTAGCAAGTAGAAACCAAGCAGCGGATATCTTCATAAAACCACTATCAAAAAAGGTCTTCGACAGAGGCAAGAAGATGATAGGAATGCTGGATGGAAGAAACATTTAAGTTTACAGAGGAGTTTTGTTGAATAAACATTAAATGTGTTAGTTTTACATTAAATATGGTAGTAGGAAGGACAAGAGTTTGATAAGTTATGATAGTTATTAGTAGCAGTTATGTTTATGTTTTTGTTTTAGAATTGTAAAAGTTGTTTGGGTCTACAAAAGACCAAGTGTGTAATTTATTTGACAAGATAAATATACAAAATTGTATACAGAAGTCTGATTTGAATCTAACAGGCAAGCTCCCAGAAAAGCTCGCTCGTCGGTACATAAGTACATTCACGAAAACGATTTTGTTCATTGCGACTTGAAACCACGAAACATTCTTGTATTCGAGAATGGCAACATTAAGATATCCGATTTCGGTCTTGCAGAAGAGATAGGAGTTGAACAAGGTGAAAAGAAACACAAAGGAACTCCAATTTTTATGTCACCGGAATCTGTGATGGACGTTGTGTATGAATCTCCCGTAGATATTTGGGCTCTCGGTTGCACAGTCGTGGAGATTCTTACCAGAGAAGCCGCATGGAACATGGGTTACGACCCGAACTTGTTGGATAGAATTGTAGTTAGAAAATAAGTACCATTTATTCCCGAAGAAATATCAGAAGAAGCAAAAGATTTTCTTAAGAAATGTTTAGTTAGGGATCCACTAAAAAGATGGAGCGCTGAGAAGCTTTTGAAACACCCTTTTATCTCAGATGATGAATCAGTTTCTCCGGTCAAGGAATTAATGTTGTTTTTAGATTTTGAAATATTTGTCACCAAAAAAATTATCAGGTTGAGTCGTGAACTAGATCGCTCTCTTTAAGACGTTTCGCGGTACTGCTCAAAATTATACAAAGCAGTCGAACTACCGCGCCACCTACAAGATAAAACAGCTCAGTTCTATACAGTACGATTACTACTTGTATGGTAGATAATCGGTCTAGAAATAAACAATTTGATGGTACATGACCATTCAAATATAGTATCAATACTACTCGTAGTATCTGGTACAAAGACTAGTCAAAATAATTTTTCAAACAAAGAGAAATTCAAATAATTCTCCAAAGTGAATTTAATAATGGTCATTTGACCACTCATAATAATTTCTCCAACAAAGAGAAATTCAAATAATTCTCAAAAGAGAATCCAAAAAATTAATACTTGAAAATTTCTCAACTCAAATGAGGAGAAATTAAAATAGTTCTCTAAAGAGAATTCAAGAAAATACTCGGAAAATTCAACGAGTAGGAAGAAGGGGAAGAAGATGGCGCTTCGACAATTCGAGAGACGCAGAGTTATGAGAGTGAGGAAGGAAAAACTAATAAAATAGTTTTTTATCTGATTTAGAATGAAACATGTGCACTCCTTATATAGTGAAGTAAGTTAGTTAATATTTCTCACATGAGCAATATAGGACTAAATGATTTTTTCAACCAAAAAGATATTCTAACAATGTGGAACTTGAGAAATTTTTAAATTCAACATTATTGGAAAATGGACATGTTCCAACAATTCTCCACTTGAATTTAAAAAATTGATTTTAGAAGTAACGTCAAACATTTCTAAGATTGTGCATAAACAAAGGTGTCTACAACTTGAACCTTTGCATAGCAAGTAGGATTCCAATTCAACAAGAGTGATACAAATGTCTTGAACTCTATCTCAGACATCAAACCCGCACATAACCTTTTCTGAAGGTGTATTCTAATAGCCTGTGCTTTAATGGCCTTGCACGTGTATCCCAGTTTAATGAAGGCTCTAGGAATTCTTCCTCGAAATTCCATAAGAACCAACCTAAGTTTCACAATCACATAGGTGAGTCTATCAAGAGTACTCCTGTAGCCTAGGTACTCCCTCATACAGAGTATAGATCTCATTAAGAATTTTTATTATCTCGTCCTCTTATTACTTCTGGATCCATGCTTTACTTGCATGATCATCTCATATTACTCACAACTTGTTATTACCCATTGAACATATTTCTTGGGATCTCCAGTCATTTAGGTTGGGTTACCATCATGGGCAACTCATTTTCCTATAGGCATTAGTCTCATCTTATATGATGTATTATAGACTTTCTCTCTAACTAATCCTTTCGTCAAAGGATCTGCTAAATTTTCATCAGTGCGTACATGATCCACTCTTACAGCTCCTTTAGAGATACAATCTCTAACAGTGTTGTGCTTTCTTCTAATTTGACGTCTTTTACCATTATAATAACGATTCTCGATTTTTGCAATAGCCGCGGTACTATCGCAATAGATCAACACAACTGACATATGTTTTTTCCATAAGGGAACCTCAGTTAGCAAGCATCTTAACCAACTTGCTTCTTCACTAGAAGTCACTAATGCTATATTTTTAGGATAATATGTTTCTTTTATTTCCAAGATACAACTCCTCTAGCTATGTTGAATACATAGCCACTAGTTGCTTTGGAATCATCTGATAAGGTATTCCAATCTGCATCATTGTATCCTTCAAGTACAACAGGAAATCTCTGATAATGTAAACTGAGATTCATGGTCCTTTTAAGGTACCGTATGACTCGCTTAATAGCTTGTCAATGTTCATTAATCGGCCTACTAGTAAACCCGCAAAATAATCCCACGACATATGCAATGTCGGGTTTAGTACAATCAATGGAATACCTAAGACTTCCAATGATGCTCGCATATTCTGTTTGTCTAACACTTTCACCAGTGTTCTTAAACAGTTTCACTCTTGGATCATTTTTTGTGCTCACGGGTTTACTGTCAAAGTAATTATATCTCTTTAAGATCTTTTTCAAATATTGTGATTGATCCAAAGAAATTCCTTGCTCGGATCTCGTAATCTTGATACCAAGAATCACACTCGCTTCTCTGAGGTCTTTCATATCAAAGTTGTTGAACAACAATAATTTCATATCATTAATGACCTGAATGTTTGATCCAAATATGAGTAGATCGTCTATATATAGACATATGATAGTGTAAATGCATTTCTCAAATTTGTAATAAACGTATCTGTCACTTTTATTCACTTTGTACCCATTCGATATCATTAAGTTATCAAACTTTACATGCTATTGCTTTGGAGATTGTTTTAGCCCATTGTTTACCCTGTAATTTGGTAAACAACCGCTGATCTTCTAAATCTCTAAAAAAGATTCACTTACTTACGAGATCGATCAGATTGATCTCAGGACTATTGTGTTCTAGTTTTTAGGAAAAGGTTTTGATGATAACTTCTTTAAGCGAAGAGAATCACTTTGATATCAAAATAAAATGTTCTTATAAAAGCAATAAAACAGAAAACTATTCTAGACTGTAAATCGTATAGAATATAAATGACATGAAGAAATTTCATTAAATGTAAATAGCTTTCAAATGTAAATATGGTACATCATACTTACATGTCTCACTAACTCGTTTCTCTAACATTGGTACTTTGAGTATTTAAGTATATTGTACAAAGATGTGAACAAATTGAATCCTAACATCTAAGACTCCTATTTATACTAATTTGACTCTAACGGTCTTTCTATGAGATTACGCCATGTTCGACACCTTTTACATGCATACATCCTGGCACCTCCACGTGTCTTCCTGGCGAAATGTATTAGTTTGAAATTTAAACTTCCCGCTCGAAGCTTTTGAATTTAACCAACGTGACTATCGAAGTATTTCATATATCTTGAAATATTCCTTTCATTTTAAGTTGCCCTTTCGACACATCGAATCATAAAAATAAGTTTTACAAAAATAACCTTATAAGGTCCAATTTCATGTTATTTTTAAACCATGACCTTCTCACATCAACTTTCATATTTTTATCAAATGTTGAAATCTTCATCTAACAAATTTCCCCTAATAAATGTCCATTTCGAATCAATGCAGAAATGGCCATTTTTTGTAATCACCAGATTTCGACTAGCAACCTTTCATTTCCTGACGTCATAGTTAATCATGACTGTTTTTTTCAAAACGTCTCATCAAGACATGAGTGCAACAGTTTCACCATCATTATATACCAACTTCCAAGGACATGAATAATGATCTTTTACTTTCCTCCGTCAGATGTTGACACGTGCCCCACTAACTTCCTGAGGTGTAACCTCCAACGTTTCCACTTACCACTATAAAAAAGTTACCTTTTTTATTATTTATCTTTCTACTTTTTCAAACTCATAAATCTTCACACTCTCTCTGATTTAAATTCTTATTCCTTCTTAAAAAAATTCATCAGTTCTTCAAATCAACAACAATATCTTCCGGTAAACAAGATTTCAAACATGCTGAGAAATCTGGAATCTCTAAAGTTTCATCTTCTCAAAACGTACCAACAAGAAAAATCATCACTTCTGGGAATCAAGAATTTATCACACCTCCCAAACTCACTAGGGAACAAAGAGTCATTTCTGCTTCTCGGGTATTAATTCCTTCTTTGTTTTCTGGTAAAACCTTAGGCTTCTTAGGGGCTTTAATCGCTACAAGCGATTTAGAAAAATATGTGGAATTCTTTCCAACTTATCAAGTTACTAAACCTTTAGCAAATAAAACTATGGCTTCTGAAGAGAACGTCGAGGATTCCACCAAGAAACCTAAAAAGTCTTCTAAGAAAACTTCTGAAAGTATTTCTTCAAACCCTAAGATAAAGAGAGAAGCTTTCCAATTGGATTATATAACTGAGAGCTTTAGAACTTTTAGATCATGTCCAACCTTAGATAAATCTTACTTAGCTTGGCTTACTAAGGTTGAGAACAAAAAAACTCAAGCTTGGAAAGAATTGGGAATTATTGACCTAATTCAAATGTCGAAATTAGGCTTTAGTTATTGCCAGCCTTTTCTGTTAGCTTCCTTGTATTTCTAGGATAGTACCTACAACACTTTTCACCTCCCTTGTGGAATGATAACTCCCACCTTCTTTGATATAGCTGCCATTACTGGACTTCCTCCTACTGAAGAGGCTTTTGATCCCAATTTGGAGTCGGAAAACACTATTGACTTCAATGTTAAAAATTCCTCTTTTAGTACTTACATAGATCTATATCATGTGGACGGTAAAGATGTTTCTGATGTTGAGCATATATATTTCTTAGCTCTGTGGTTATCTAAATTCATTTTCTGTTTCAAATTTCTGCAAGTAGCTAAGAAATTTCTAACCTTGGCGAACCAGTTGCATTCTGGTAGAAAGGTATGCTTAAGTGAGTTGCTTTTATCTAGTTTGTATGAAAGTTTAGGGGCCGATGCTTCCAAACTTAAATATTATGAATTAGGTACCAACTTACTTCTTTCTGGACCTTACTGGCTACTTCAATTGTGGCTAAATGCCACTTTTGAACCCTCTCTTCGAACTGCTGGAAATATTGATGAAAAGGACCCCAAAATAGCAGGTCGAAGCATTGAAGGAATTAGACTCTTACAACTAACTCCCAGTGATGATGCTGAGACCCTTCAAGCTTGCCTCACCAAATATATGTTGATGTTTTCTAAACGTCACAATTTCACTCCCATTGTGGCTCCTTTCGCCAGTAGAACTCATGGTCCCTCCTGGTTTACTTCTTCAATTGAAGATATTGTAAAGAACGCAGATACTGACATTGAAAACATATGGCACACATTCCTTCTTCCTAGACTTCTAGTATCTAGGATCTTACTAGTGAAGAGTCATGTTTGCTTATTAGCTTATCAACCCAACTTTGTCTCTCAACAATTTGGATTATGTCAACTTATCCCTGAGCTTCTTTTCAGTCAAAAATGTGAGATCTGTGTTGCGGGTGTAGATTACTCTGTTCAAGATATCCAAAACCACCAAGAGTACCATGCTAATTATGCTGAATTTGGTCTCATTCCTTATCATCCTTCTTTCTACATGACCAAAGGCTTCTATACCTGGTGGACTGACTTTTACTCGAACAACATGTTCGACACTTCTCAAATAAATGAACATTTAACAAAAGCTTTTCTTCTTGTGCAGGAAAATGTCCCAAAAGGTAAACTAACTCATACTCAGGAAATCCAGGCTTTCCAGAAATTCTTTGAAACTATCTATGATCCAACCAATCTTAGTCGAACCGTTTTCCAAGCAGCAGCTACTTTAAAAGAAAAATTTACAAATAAACTTCCACATTTAAATATTCCCTCTTCTGTAAAACCCGGACATAGATATGATTTGACCTTTGAGTTGCAACCACCAAAATTTCCTAGTGCTGATTTTGCCTTAGCGTTCTTTCCACCCTATCCAAATTGGTTTACTTGTGGCAATATTTTCTATGAGTTAAAAAATGACTCCCAAAAACCTGCTAAGAGGGTGGTTTCGACTAAGTGCACTCTGGACATTTTCAAAGGTTTCCTTCACTATGACTTACCAGCAGTCTCTATTGTGTCTCCAACACGTAAAGGTGTGGAACCAAAGGATTCCTTGGTCCTTTTAATTTTTAGGAAATTTTCAATTTTTAGCATTTGACTAACCTTGATAGTGTTTTCTAGTTGTTGAAAGGAAAACTACAAAGAAGGAAAAACCTACAACGAAGGAGGATTCGGCTACTGCCTCAAAAGCGGGAACTTCTTCCAACCAAGAACTCTCTTCTGCAAAGGGTGCTTCCCCCAAAAAAGTAGCGAAGAATGTAAAGGTACCATTTCTAAAAATCCTTCTTACTTTTTGCATTCTCTGACCATGATTTTCCTTGCAATCTTCTCTTTTTTAGGGTAGTGGCTTACCCCCTAGAACACCAAAGAAAAGAAAAGCTTCTGATGAAGAAACAATAATTATTCCTAATGATGATGACGATGTCCCACCCACTCCTTTCAAGGCCAAGAAGAAACATAAGAAAGCCACAACGTCGAAGGGTGTTCCATATCAAGCCACCAATCAAAAAGATGTCAAAGTAAAAATCCTTCCTCCTCCTCAATGTGAAGTTTAACCTGCACCCTCCTTTGAAGCATATTAGAAGCAATGCTTCTAACCCAGATGATCAAAAGGTACATCTTTATTTCAATCTTTTTACTTCTTGCTCAAATATCTTTTGACCTAACATCTTCTTTTTTATTTGCAGGATAAATCCACTACTCCTCCCATTTCTCCTATCAACCAAGATGCTCCTCTGAATACAGAGACTCCTTTGCCTCCTCCCACATCCAATGGTGTTGTCCAAAATGAAGGGTATTTGGTTATGGTTCCCCAATCTAAAGCAGGTGACGTCCAAGTCAAACAAGAGACTTCCTCTCCTATTGAAGATGACTTGTCAGAATTTGGCAAGCAAATATTGGAGGAAAATGAAGATTTTGAAAGCCGAGGACGAAGAGCAATATTCAGATGGGGTTGAGACATACTTTCGAGATGATGAGGACATGGAGGAGGTCGAACCATAACCTGAAGATACTCATCTCACACATCCTAATACTACTGATGAACCAAGCACACAAGCTCGATCAATTCCATATCCCATCCTGACTCCAACACTCACTGAGGAGGAAAAAATAGCGCTAAAGAAGAGTGATTCCCTAAAATATGTGGAGTTGATGATGGCTCTAAGGGATTCTTCTCTAGACAAAAGCGCTTTTGGGGCTTCGACTCAATCTGGCGCCAGCGCTAGTGAAGCTTCTTATAACGAACTCCTTCAGCAAGTGAAAAAAGCTGTATTCGAAGCTGATTTATTTGAAGTGCTAAAACAGATGTTACTTCTCGCTTTGGGGTGAAAAAGATGATTAATTGCATCAATGTTATTGCTTGTCCTGCTAATGTAGGTGAGGTCTTAATAGATATTCAAAATCTAATTGATCAAATATGCACTGAGTACAACAGGGAGGTTGATGCAACTTTGAAGCTTCAAGCAAAAGAATAGGAGCAAACTGCTGAATTTGACAAAGCTCAGAGTGCTTCTAAAGCATCTAAGTATTTTTTGGCTTCGGAGAAGGCAGCCCAAGCGTAATTCGACACTTACACCGCTTTGATCATACTTTGGGAGTCTCACATTGTGGAGTTACAGAAGAAAATAGTTGATGCTAGGGCAAAACAAGCTGCTATCAAAGGATTGGACACTACTGAAGCTGATACTTTGGCTGCACAGAGCGTTGAGCATGTCGAAAGAGCTTCAACCATGATTGAAGACATTGTACGCCTCAAAATCATACACGTAGTTGTTCAATATAAGCTTGGCCTAGCAAAGATCAAGTATGAAAGGATGAAGAAGAATATCCCGTTTTGATTTATGTAATAAACCATTCGTTGTATTTTCTTTATATTGTAAGCACGCTTAGACAAAGCCATTTTGGCACTCTTATGTTTTACACCATGTTGGCTTCATTATTTCACTAATTTACTAGTTTGTCACAATCTTTAAATATTAAAGAAAAGGTTTGTATTTTTTCAAATACTTACAGTTAACTTTCAAGATTTTTTGATCTTCTGGCAGTTCTTGATTTCATAGGCATTATTAGTGAATGTTTGAATGACTCGAAAGGGGCCTTCCCAATGTGGGGACCATTTTCCCAATAACTTACTATTTCGATCCATTGGCAGAATCACCTTCCAAACCACATCACCATTTGAGAAGGTTTTGCCCTTAACTCTCTTATTATATGCTCTAGATACTCTTTCTTTTTGCCTTCTTAGAATTTCCAAAGCATGTAACTTTTCCTTAACTAAATCCACCAATTCGTTCATCATTATTTCCCAATAAAGATCTATGGGAATTTCGTTTTGTCTTTGGATTCTGACTGTAAGTAAATCTCTGCTGGCAAAACTGCATCATGTCCAAATGTTAGACGAAATGGAGTTGCATTTGTTGCCTCTTTAGGGGATGCTCGACAAGCCCATAAGACTTGATCTAAGGTTTTGTGCCAACTATTTGGCTTTCTGCCCACATGTTTCTTTATTAAACCAATGATTACCTTGTTAGCTGCTTCAACTTGTCCATTTGCTTGTGCATAATAAGGCGTAGAAGTTAGTAATTTAAAACCCATATTCTTAGCGAACTCTTGCATCCTTCGACCAGTAAATACCGATCCTTGATCTGTTGTAATAGTTTCTGGAATTCCAAACCTATAAACTATATGCCTCTGGATGAATTCGATGATGCTTTCTTGATCAACATTCACCAAAGGTATTGCTTCTATCCATTTTGTGAAATAATCTATTCCCACCAGTATTTATTTATGATTTTTTGAAGATGATGGCCTAATTTCGCCAATCAAATCCAATGCCCAACCCCTAAAATGCCATGGCTTAACAATCGAATGTAGTTCACTTGCAAGAACGTGCTAAATTCCTGCATGAATCTGGCACTCTTAGTATCCTTTGGCAAAATCTATACAATCTTTTATAATTGTAGGCCAATACATGCCATATCAAAACAAAAGCCACTTCATCTTATGACCTGCCTGATATGCTCCACATGCCCCACTATGCACGTTGGCTAGTGCTAAATAAGATTCACTTTCTCCTAAACATTTCAACAAGACCCCCTCCGGGGTTTTCTTAAACAATTCGTTGCCTATTAGCACATAACTTAAGGCACGATATTTTACCTTTCTTTCAGTACTTGCTGTTGAGTTTTTTAAATAACTTATTATTGGATTTCTCCAATCTGTATTTTCTAAAATGTTTGTGGCTAATACTTCAAAATGTACTTCGTTTGCATAACCTAGACTTGAGTTTTTTAAATCTGCTGGAGAAATTGTAGTAGCTAGTACCTTGCCCCGTACTTCGATCAAATCTTCCAATCTTTCTTTTGATACTTTATATCCTGAGGCAATCTGGGCCAAATCATTTGCTTCTTGATTCTTCAACCTTGGGATGTGCTTGATATCTACATATTCAAATTTTCGGAGAAATCTATTTGCTATCACAAAGTAAAATATCAAGTTTTCTTTTATGCACTTGTACTCTTTGGTAATTTGCTTGATCACTAATTCAGAGTCACCCATTATTTCGACACTAGTTGCCCCCAATTCCAATAAAGCTTCAAGTCCTGCTATCAATGCTTCATATTCTGCTTCATTGTTCGAACAAGGGGGCCGTATGTTTTGTACTTAAGCTTTGTTGGAATTTTATCTGGAGAAATAATCAAAACCCCAATTCCACTTCCTTTCTTATGTGTAGAACCATAAAAGAACAATTTCCAAGGTTCCAACTCCACAAGGTTCTGGAATGTTTCGACCAATGCATGGTCGACAATGAAATCATAGACTACTTGCCCCTTCATTTCTTTTAAAGGCATGAAATATAAAGAGTACTCTGTTAGGGCCAAAGCCCACTTACCGTTTCGACTATGTAGAATTGGTTTCGATAACATATGCTTAATAACATCAAAATGTGAGGAAACATAAACGTCAACTGGCTTTATATAATATTTTAACTTGGTACATGAGAAGTACAAGCAAAGACATAATTTTTCTATTGAACTATATCTAGTCTTTGTGTCATTCAGTACTCTATTTAAGTAGTAAATGGCCCTTTCGACGCCATTTTCATCCTCTTGAGCCAGCATGCTTCCTATAGTTTTATCTGACGCAGATATATATAACCTCATGCACTTGTCTCTTTGGGGAGGCGTTATAATAGGTGGATGCATCTGTTAGAACAAGATTAGTTCTGATCATATCTCAGAGTTTTGATGATAACAATAAATTATATTTTATATATTTGATACTCTGATGAACGTATTTAACTATTTCAGATAATGTTCTGACATAAGCATCTTGAAGTGCTGAGCTTAAAATAAATGAAGAAGTTCTTTGATGAAAGAACTATTTTAAGCACAAGTGTTGATGCTGATGCTGTCTCTGATAATGTCCTGACAGAAGCATCTTGAAATGCTGAGCTGAATATAAATAAAGACGTTCTTTTGATGAAAGAACCATTTGCTTTAACTCAAGTGATGATGCTGATGCTAACTCTGGTAATATAATTATTTAATTGCATCTTCTAACGCTTAGCAAGTTTCTGTGTAAGCTGTTTCAGAAGATCTTAGAAAGCAAGTGCTGTTCAGAAGATATTTGAAAGCAAGTTTCAGAAGATATGTGAAAGCAAGCGCTGATCAGAAGTACTTAGCAAGCAAAGCCTTGTTTAGAAGATATGCAAGCATGTTCTGAATTCAAGACATGAAGCCAAGTTCTGAATGAATATAGAAGCTAACAAGTCTTGTCAAGCTTCAGGAGACATGTTCTGACATAGTGTCGTTTGCTCATTTAATGCAAAGACGACTACATGCACTCAAGTGTCTATGCTAGTGCATTGGAAAATAGAATAAGTGCAAGGAAACACACAAACATTTAATGCTCTCCATTTGAAGGCAGAAACGGTCATGTTCTCTCATGCTATATATAAAAGAACATTAGTTTCAAGCCAACCAACGCTCCAACGAAAAAAATGCTAAATTGCTGAAACGCTGAAAGCAAGAATAACTAAAGTTCTGAATAGAACTGAACAAATTCAAAAGAAGCAAAAGCTACGTGAAAGATTATGGGCTCACAAATTCATTATTCATACACTTTATGCTGAAATATTCTTAGTGAAAAATCACAGTTGTGATATAGCTTTCTTAGAAGCAAACTTTGTTTCACTATCAGTAAAGATTAATTTCTTGTAATTGTTCCTTGAGAGACCAAGGTTGGTCAGAATTCTCAAGAAGACTAGGACTAGGTTAAGTCTTAGTGGTGTTAGTCACTTGTAAGGTTACTTGTGCATTGTTAGTCATAACAGTTGTTGTGTGATTGTAATCAGTTGATTATAGTGGATTAAGTCCTTGTTGAGAAAGGCGAAATCACCTTGGCGGGTGGACTGGAGTAGTTTGAGTTCAAACGAACCAGGATAAAAATAACCTTATCTTTCCTTTATTGTTGTGCCTTTTAATCAAAAGAAAAAGAGAAACTTATTCCCCCCCCCCCCTTCTAAGTTTTTCCCCACCTTCAATTGGTATCTAAGCTTGACTCTGAGCTCAACACTTAACCGTGTCAGGAAAAGATCCAGAAGAAAACACAAATGGATGCTGAGCAAAACAACAATAGTTACAACAAACCTCATGTATTTGATGGAGAAGATTTTGATTATTGGAAAGATAGACTAGAAAGTTTCTTTCTAGGTCATGATTGTGATTTATAGGATATAGTCTTGGATGGTTACAAACATCCTACTGACTCAGAAGGAAATATGATTGATGGGAAAAATATGGACAGACAACAAAAAGCTGATTTAAAAAATTATCATAGAGCTAGAAATATTTTTCTAAATGCTATCTCTAAAATGGAATATGAAAAAATCACTAATAGAGATACAACACATGATATGTTTGAGTCACTCAAAATGACTCATGAAGGAAATGCTCAAGTGAAGGAGTCTAAAGCTCTGGCTCTCGTCCAGAAGTATGAAGCCTTCAGAGTAGAAGAAACTGAATCTATAGAAGCAATGTTCTCAAGGTTTCAAACTCTGACCGCTGGTCTGAGAGTTTTGAACAAGGGATACACTAAAGCAGATCACGTTAATAAGATCATCAGAAGCTTACCCAAAAGATGGGCTCCTATGGTCACCGCTTTCAAAATATCAAAAGATCTGAATAATGTGTCACTTGAAGAACTCATCAACGCTCTCAGAAGTCATGAGATAGAACTTGATGAGCACGAGCCTCAGAAGAAAGGTAAGTCTCTTGCCCTTAAATCAATTAAGAAATATGATACTAACGCTTTTCAGGCTGAAGAGGAAAACTATGAAGAATCAGCGTCAGAAGAAGACGAACTATCCTTGCTCTCCAGAAGGATCAATCATCTATGGAAGCACAGACAGAAGAAGTTCAGGAACTTCAAGAAGTCAGAAGATGAACCAGAATCTTCTGGACACAAAAAGTCAAACAGAAGAGAATTAATCTGTTTTGAATGCAAAGAACCTGGACACTACAAAAATGATTGTCCAAAACTTCAGAGAGAAAAACCAAAGAAAATATTTGGTAAAAAGAAAGGGATGATGGCAACCTGGGACGATTTAGAATCATCGAAGATGAATCTGATTCTGAAGATGAGAACGCCAACCTAGCTCTGATGGCTACCACAGTAGATGACTCAGATTGTGAGTCAGAACCAAGAGAGGTATATTCTGAATTTTCTAGAGATGAACTTGCTGAAAGTATATCAGAACCTCTGGAAAACTATAGTAAGATCAAAATCAAATACAAGAAACTCAAGAAGAGTCTTGCATCTGATCTTGAGAAACATGAAATAGAAAAATCTGAACTTAAAGAAAACTTTTTTAAACCTAAAGAAGAAATTCAAAATGTTCAAAAAAATTCTAGTTCAGATTATGTGTCAAGTTCTAAAGATATTCTGAAAGAATATGACTATAGCTTTCAAACTTTTCTTGCTAAAAGCATAGATAGAAGCAAAATGGCTTCAATGATCTATGGAGTTAGTGGGAAAAATAGAAGAGGAATTGGATATGAACCTCCCAAAGGGAAGGAAACATATATTCCAAAACATGTTGCTAAGATGACTTTCTCTTATAAACCTCTAAATAAATAGTTCAAGTTTGGACACACACATGATATAAAATATACATCACATTCTGGAAACTCTTATGCTAACCAAAAGTTCAAACAGAACTTGAAATACTCTAACCCAAGAGGACCCAAAAAGATATGGGTACCTAAGGATAAAATAATATTTCTTGCAGATGTCCTTAACAGCTCAATTGAGACACCAATCATGGTACCGGGACTCTGGGTGCTCACGGCACATGACGAGAAAAAAGTATATGTTCCAAAACCTGGAATTTAAAGCTGGAGGAGACGTAAAGTTTAGAGGTAATTAGAAAGGGAAGATTATTGGTTATGGAACCATTGGAAACGGTAACCTTCCTTCTATCTCTAATGTTTTATTAGTAGAAGGATTAGCGCATAACCTGTTGTCCATAAGTCAATTAAGTGATAATGGTTATGACATTATCTTCAATCAAAATTCATGTAGAGCTGTTAGTCAAAAAGATGGATCAATCCTCTTTTCTGGCAAGAGAAAGAACAACATATACAAAATTGATTTATCAGATCTTAAATCTCAGAATTTCAAATGCCTTTTGTCTATTAGCGATGAGCAATGGGTATGGCACAGAAGATTGGGACATGTCAGCTTAAGAAAAATCTCTCGACTAAATAAATTAAATTTAGTCAGAGGACTTCTAAATCCGAAGTACAACTCAGAAGCTCTGTGCGAAGCATGTCAAAAAGGAAAATTTTCAAAACCTTCCTTTAAATCCAAAAATGTTGTTTCTTCCTCTAGGCCATTAGAACTACTTCATATTGATCTATTTGGGCCAGTTAAAACTGCATCAATCAGAGGCAAGAAGTATGGATTAGTCATTGTTGATGACTTCAGCAGATGGACTTGGGTCAACTTTTTAAAACAAAAGGATGAGTCACATTTTGTGTTCATTGACTTCTGTAACCAAGTGCAAAAGGAAAAAGATTTTAGAATTATAAAAGTCAGAAGTGATCATGGTGGTGAATTTGAAAACCATTATTTTGAAAAATATTTTAAAGAAAATGGTATTGTTCATAATTTATCTTGTCCTAGAACTCTCCAGCAAAATGGAGTTGTATAACGAAAGAATAGAACATTACAAGAAATGGCCAGAACCATGATCAATGAAACCAATATAGAAAAGCACTTTTGGGAAGAAGCTGTGAACACATCATGTTATATTCAGAATAGAATCTCTATAAGACCTATTCTTGAAAAGAATCCCTATGAATTATGGAAAAATAGAAAACCCAACGTTTCTTATTTCCATCCTTTTGGATGTACGTGTTTTATTCTGAACACTAAAGAAAATCTGAACAAGTTTGATTATAAAGCACAAAAGTGTTTTCTGCTGGGATACTCTGAATGCTCAAAAGGCTATAGAGTATACAACACAAAAACTCTGATTGTTGAAGAGTCAATCAAAGTTAGGTTTGATGATAAGCTTGGCCAGCAACAGCCAAAGCAAATTGATATTTCTGTAGGTACAGAAGATCATTCCTCAAACTCTGAATCTTCAGAAGCAAAGAAAGACTCAGAAGCAAGGAGAGACTTAGAAGCAAAGAGAGACTCAGAAGCAAAGGAAGACTCGGAAGATCACCCTCTTGACAATGCTCTGGAAAATCTCAGAATCTCTGAACAAACCACTCAGAAAAGGTTTCCTAGAATCTCTTCAGCTCATAAAGAAGACGTGATCATTGAGAGACAAGAAGATCCTATCAGAACAAGATCCTATCTCAGAATCAATGAAGAATCATTATTTGGATTGGTATCTCTAATTGAGCCAACTTCTATTAATGAAGATCTGGAAGAAAATGATTGGATCTTAGCAATGCAAGAGGAACTCAATCAATTTTCCAGAAATGATGTATGGGATTTAGTTCCAAGACCCAAAGGATTCAACATTATAGGAACCAAATGGGTTTTCAGAAACAAACTGAACGAGCAAGGAGAGGTGATCAGAAACAAAGCACGACTGGTTGCACAGGGTTATAGTCAACAAGAAGGAATTGATTATAATGAAACCTTTGCCCCAGTCGCCAGGTTAGAGTCTATTAGATTATTAATTTCTTTTGCTGTGCAAAATAATATTTCATTATATCAAATGGATGTTAAAAGTGAATTTTTAAATGGATATATAGAAGAAGAAGTTAATGTCCATCAACCTCCTAGATTTAATGATTCAAAACATCCAGAACATGTTTTTAAATTAAAAAAGTCTTTGTACGGTTTAAAACAAGCTCCCAGAGCTTGGTATGATCGTCTGAGTAATTTTATTTTAGAAAAAGATTTTACCAGAGGGAAAGTGGACACAACTCTTTTCAGAAAGACATTTAAAAATGATATTTTAATTTTTCAAATTTATGTTGATGATATAATCTTTGGAACCTCTAATATCTCCCTTGGAAAAGAATTTGCTGAGACCATGCAGGCAGAATTTGAGATGAGCATGATGGGAGAATTGAAGTTCTTTCTGGGAATTCAAATCAACCAGACTCTAGAAGGTACTTACATACATCAGACGAAGTATGTCAAAGAACTTCTGAAGAAATTTCAGATGTCAGAAAGCAAAGATGCTAAGAGACCAATGCATCCAACCTGCATTCTTGGAAAAGATGAGGTAAGTATGAAGGTAGATCAGAAGCTCTATAGAGGTATGATTGGATCCCTTCTTTATCTGACTACATCCAGACCTTATATATTATTCAGCATATGTTTATGTGCTAGATTCCAATCAGATCCTAGAGAATCTCATTTAACTGCTGTTAAGAGAATTCTGAGGTATCTGAAAGGTACTACTAATCTGGGTCTGTGTTACAGAAGATCAAAAGATTACAGATTAGCAGGTTATTATGATGCTGACTTTGCTGGAGATAGAATTGAAAGAAAGAGCACCTCTGGAAGCTTCCAGTTTCTAGGTGACAATCTTATCTCGTGGTACAGCAAGAAGCAAGCAACAATTGAACTTTCAACCACAGAAGCTGAGTATATATATTTGCGGCTGGATGTGGTTCTCAGATGATTTGGATGAAAAGTCAGCTAGAAGATTTTAATCTTTATGAAAGTAAGATTCCTATCTTCTGTGACAATACTTCTGCTATATGTCTTTCTAAAAATCCTATTTTACATTCTAAAGCTAAACACATTGAAATTAAATACCATTTTATAAGGGACTATATTCAGAAGGGATTTTAAATCTAAACTTTGTAAAAACAGACCATCAATGGGCTGATATTTTTACCAAACCTCTTTCAGAAGATAGATTTAAATTCATTTTGAAAAATATTTATATGGAATTATGTCCTGAATAAAACTGTATTTATCTTCTGTGCTTGGCTTCCGAATATTCTGTTATGAATGCTCTGATTAACAACTCTTCAGAAGTTAGAAGAGAAGTTACATCAGAAGCTATATGTAATGTTCTGAAATGTTATAACGTTTCAATTCAAGTATAGCTTAGAAGTTCATTAGATCAAACAGCTGTCTCATGCAATCTTCAGAAAATGAACACTTGGTGTGTTTCTGAAAGGTCACGCGTGCTAAGCTATTGACGTCGTTCTAGGTAATTGTTCTGATTTGATTAAAACCTCCCGCTTTCCCCTAACTTTTAAATTTTCATTAAATGATAAGTCATTTTTTTATATCTTTTTACAAAACCTATTTCTGAAAAGTCTTCATATAAATACTTTTGTAAAAACCTTTCTCACTTGTTGTTTTGTTGAATCTCTGAATCTTTTATTACAAAATAACTTCTTTTTACACTCTTCAATATTTTTATATATACTTTTTTATTATGCCAAAAAGGGGGAGAAAATGAGTATTTTGATCTAATATCTGATTAAAAGTTATGGGACTAAGTCAAACATTCTAACAAAATACAAGATTTCTTTCTATGTTTTTAAGAACTTTGCAGGTATCATTTAAACTCTGGAAGTTTATTTTAAATGAACATTATCCTCAAAAGAACCTGATGAAGAAATCTCAGAAGAAAAATTCCATTGCTCTGATAAAAATTCTCAGGAAGTTTTTCTTAATAGAAATATTTATTTTAGGGGGAGATTCCTATCTCTTATTAAAATTTATTTCTATATCTGAATATATTTTTGTCATCATCAAAAAGGGGGAGATTGTTAGAACAAGATTAGTTCTGATCATATCTCAGAGTTTTGATGATAACAATAAATTATATTTTATATATTTGATACTCCGATGAACGTATTTAACTGTTTCAAATAATGTTCTGATAGAAGCATCTTGAAGTGCTGAGCTGAAAATAAATGAAGAATTTCTTTGATGAAAGAACTATTTTAAGCGCAAGTGTTGATGCTGATGCTGTCTATGATAATGTTCTGACAGAAGCATCTTGAAATGTTGAGCTGAATATAAATAAAGACGTTCTTTTGATAAAAGAACCATTTGCTTTAACTCAAGTGTTGATGCTGATGCTGACTCTGGTAATATAATTATTTAATTGCATCTTCTAACAGTTAGCAAGTTTCTGTGTAAGCTGTTTCAGAAGATCTTAGAAAGCAAGTGTTGTTCAGAAGATATTTGAAAGAAAGTTTCAGAAGATATGTGAAAGCAAGCGCTGATCAGAAGTACTTAGCAAGCAAAGCCTTGTTTAGAAGATATGCAAGCATGTTCTGAATTCAAGACGTGAAGCCAAGTTCTGAATGAATATAGAAGCTAACAAGTCTTGTCAAGCTTCAGGGGACATGTTCTTACATAGTGCCATTTGCTCATTTAATGCAAAGACGACTACATGCACTCAAGTGTCTATGCTAGTGCATTGGAAAGTGGAATAAGTCTAAGGAAACACACAAACATTTAATTCTCTCCATTTGAAGGCAGCAACAGTCATGTTCTCTCATGCTATATATAGAATAACATTAATTGCAAGCCAACCAACGCTCCAACGAAAAAACGCTAAATTGCTGAAACATTGAAAGCAAGAACAACTAAAGTTCTGAATAGAACTGAACAAATTCAAAAGAAGCAAAAGCTACGTGAAAGATTCTGGGCTCACAAATTCATTATTCATACACTTTGTGCTGAAATATTCTTAGTGAAAAATCACAGTTGTGATATAGCTTTCTTAGAAGCAAACTTTGTTTCACTATCAGTAAAGATTAATTTCTTGTAATTGTTCCTTGAGAGACCAAGGTTGGTCAGAATTCTCAAGAAGACTAGGACTAGGTTAAGTCTTAGTGGTGTTAGTCACTTGTAAGGTTACTTGTGCATTGTTAGTCACAACAGTTGTTGTGTGATTGTAATCAGTTGATTATAGTGGATTAAGTCCTTGTTGAGAAAGGCGAAATCACCTTGGCGGGTGGACTGAAGTAGTTTGAGTTCAAACGAACCAGGATAAAAATAACCTTGTCTTTCTTTTATTGTTGTGCCTTTTAATCAAAAGAAAAAGAGAAACTTATTCCCCCCCCCCCCCCTTCTAAGTTTTTCCCCACCTTCAATTGGTATCTAAGCTTGACTCTGAGCTCAACACTTAACCGTGTCAGGAAAAGATCCAGAAGAAAACACAAATGGATGCTGAGCAAAACAACAATAGTTACAACAAACCTCATGTATTTGATGGAGAAGATTTTGATTATTGGAAAGATAGACTAGAAAGTTTCTTTCTAGGTCATGATTGTGATTTATAGGATATAGTCTTGGATGGTTACAAACATCCTACTGACTCAGAAGGAAATATGATTGATAGGAAAAATATGGACAGACAACAAAAAGCTGATTTAAAAAATTATCATAGAGCTAGAAATATTTTTCTAAATGCTATCTCTAAAATGGAATATGAAAAAATCACTAATAGAGATACAACACATGATATGTTTGAGTCACTCAAAATGACTCATGAAGGAAATGCTCAAGTGAAGGAGTCTAAAGCTTTGGCTCTCGTCCAGAAGTATGAAGCCTTCAGAGTAGAAGAAACTGAATCTATAGAAGCAATGTTCTCAAGGTTTCAAACTCTGACCGCTGGTCTGAGAGTTTTGAACAAGGGATACACTAAAGCAGATCACGTTAATAAGATCATCAGAAGCTTACCCAAAAGATGGGCTCCTATGGTCACCGCTTTCAAAATATCAAAAGATTTGAATAATGTGTCACTTGAAGAACTCATCAACGCTCTCAGAAGTCATGAGATAGAACTTGATGAGCACGAGCCTCAGAAGAAAGGTAAGTCTCTTGCCCTTAAATCAATTAAGAAATATGATACTAACGCTTTTCAGGCTGAAGAGGAAAACTATGAAGAATCAGCGTCAGAAGAAGACGAACTATCCTTGCTCTCCAGAAGGATCAATCATCTATGGAAGCACAGACAGAAGAAGTTCAGGAACTTCAAGAAGTCAGAAGATGAACCAGAATCTTCTGGACACAAAAAGTCAAACAGAAGAGAATTAATCTGTTTTGAATGCAAAGAACCTGGACACTACAAAAATGATTGTCCAAAACTTCAGAGAGAAAAACCAAAGAAAATATTTGGTAAAAAGAAAGGGATGATGGCAACCTGGGACGATTTAGAATCATCGAAGATGAATCTGATTTTGAAGATGAGAACGCCAACCTAGCTCTGATGGCTACCACAGTAGATGACTCAGATTGTGAGTCAGAACCAAGAGAGGTATATTCTGAATTTTCTAGAGATGAACTTGCTGAAAGTATATCAGAACCTCTGGAAAACTATAGTAAGATCAAAATCAAATACAAGAAACTCAAGAAGAGTCTTGCATCTGATCTTGAGAAACATGAAATAGAAAAATCTGAACTTAAAGAAAACTTTTTTAAACCTAAAGAAGAAATTCAAAATGTTCAAAAAATTTCTAGTTCAGATTATGTGTCAAGTTCTAAAGATATTCTGAAAGAATATGACTATAGCTTTCAAACTTTTCTTGCTAAAAGCATAGATAGAAGCAAAATGGCTTCAATGATCTATGGAGTTAGTGGAAAAATAGAAGAGGAATTGGATATGAACCTCCCAAAGGGAAGGAAACATATATTCCAAAACATGTCGCTAAGATGACTTTCTCTTATAAACCTCTAAATAAATAGTTCAAGTTTGGACACACACATGATATAAAATATACATCACATTCTGGAAACTCTTATGCTAACCAAAAGTTCAAACAGAACTTGAAATACTCTAACCCAAGAGGACCCAAAAAGATATGGGTACCTAAGGATAAAATAATATTTCTTGCAGATGTCCTTAACAACTCAATTGAGACACCAATCATGGTACCTGGACTCTGGGTGCTCATGGCACATGACGAGAAAAAAGTATATGTTCCAAAACTTGGAATTTAAAGCTGGAGGAGACGTAAAGTTTAGAGGTAATTAGAAAGGGAAGATTATTGGTTATGGAACCATTGGAAACGGTAACCTTCCTTCTATCTCTAATGTTTTATTAGTAGAAGGATTAGCGCATAACCTGCTGTCCATAAGTCAATTAAGTGATAATGGTTATGACATTATCTTCAATCAAAATTCATGTAGAGCTGTTAGTCAAAAAGATGGATCAATCCTCTTTTCTGGCAAGAGAAAGAACAACATATACAAAATTGATTTATCAGATCTTAAATCTCAGAATTTCAAATGCCTTTTGTCTATTAGCGATGAGCAATGGGTATGGCACAGAAGATTGGGACATGTCAGCTTAAGAAAAATCTCTCGACTAAATAAATTAAATTTAGTCAGAGGACTTCTAAATCTGAAGTACAACTCAGAAGCTCTGTGCGAAGCATGTCAAAAAGGAAAATTTTCAAAACCTTCCTTTAAATCCAAAAATGTTGTTTCTTCCTCTAGGCCATTAGAACTACTTCATATTGATCTATTTGGGCCAGTTAAAACTGCATCAATCAGAGGCAAGAAGTATGGATTAGTCATTGTTGATGACTTCAGCAGATGGACTTGGGTCAACTTTTTAAAACAAAAGGATGAGTCACATTTTGTGTTCATTGACTTCTGTAACCAAGTGCAAAAGGAAAAAGATTTTAGAATTATAAAAGTCAGAAGTGATCATGGTGGTGAATTTGAAAACCATTATTTTGAAAAATATTTTAAAGAAAATGGTATTGTTCATAATTTATCTTGTCCTAGAACTCTCCAGCAAAATGGAGTTGTATAACGAAAGAATAGAACATTACAAGAAATGGCCAGAACCATGATCAATGAAACAAATATAGAAAAGCACTTTTGGGAAGAAGCTGTGAACACATCATGTTATATTCAGAATAGAATCTCTATAAGACCTATTCTTGAAAAGACTCCCTATGAATTATGGAAAAATAGAAAACCCAACGTTTCTTATTTCCATCCTTTTGGATGTACGTGTTTTATTCTGAACACTAAAGAAAATCTGAACAAGTTTGATTATAAAGCACAAAAGTGTTTTCTGCTGGGATACTCTGAATGCTCAAAAGGCTATAGAGTATACAACACAAAAACTCTGATTGTTGAAGAGTCAATCAAAGTTAGGTTTGATGATAAGCTTGGCCAGCAACAGCCAAAGCAAATTGATATTTCTGTAGGTACAGAAGATCATTCCTCAAACTCTGAATCTTCAGAAGCAAAGAAAGACTCAGAAGCAAGGAGAGACTTAGAAGCAAAGAGAGACTCAGAAGCAAAGGAAGACTCGGAAGATCACCCTCTTGACAATGCTCTGGAAAATCTCAGAATCTCTGAACAAACCACTCAGAAAAGGTTTCCTAGAATCTCTTCAGCTCATAAAGAAGACGTGATCATTGAGAGACAAGAAGATCCTATCAGAACAAGATCCTATCTCAGAATCAATGAAGAATCATTATTTGGATTGGTATCTCTAATTGAGCCAACTTCTATTAATGAAGATCTGGAAGAAAATGATTGGATCTTAGCAATGCAAGAGGAACTCAATCAATTTTCCAGAAATGATGTATGGGATTTAGTTCCAAGACCCAAAGGATTCAACATTATAGGAACCAAATGGGTTTTCAGAAACAAACTGAACGAGCAAGGAGAGGTGATCAGAAACAAAGCACGACTGGTTGCACAGGGTTATAGTCAACAAGAAGGAATTGATTATAATGAAACCTTTGCCCCAGTCGCCAGGTTAGAGTCTATTAGATTATTAATTTCTTTTGCTGTGCAAAATAATATTTCATTATATCAAATGGATGTTAAAAGTGAATTTTTAAATGGATATATAGAAGAAGAAGTTAATGTCCATCAACCTCCTAGATTTAATGATTCAAAACATCCAGAACATGTTTTTAAATTAAAAAAGTCTTTGTACGGTTTAAAACAAGCTCCCAGAGCTTGGTATGATCGTCTGAGTAATTTTATTTTAGAAAAAGATTTTACCAGAGGGAAAGTGGACACAACTCTTTTCAGAAAGACATTTAAAAATGATATTTTAATTTTTCAAATTTATGTTGATGATATAATCTTTGGAACCTCTAATATCTCCCTTGGAAAAGAATTTGCTGAGACCATGCAGGCAGAATTTGAGATGAGCATGATGGGAGAATTGAAGTTCTTTCTGGGAATTCAAATCAACCAGACTCTAGAAGGTACTTACATACATCAGACGAAGTATATCAAAGAACTTCTGAAGAAATTTCAGATGTCAGAAAGCAAAGATGCTAAGAGACCAATGCATCCAACCTGCATTCTTGGAAAAGATGAGGTAAGTATGAAGGTAGATCAAAAGCTCTATAGAGGTATGATTGGATCCCTTCTTTATCTGACTGCATCCAGACCTGATATATTATTCAGCATATGTTTATGTGCTAGATTCCAATCAGATCCTAGAGAATCTCATTTAACTGCTGTTAAGAGAATTCTGAGGTATCTGAAAGGTACTACTAATCTGGGTCTGTGTTACAGAAGATCAAAAGATTACAGATTAGCATGTTATTATGATGCTGACTTTGCTGGAGATAGAATTGAAAGAAAGAGCACCTCTGGAAGCTTCCAGTTTCTAGGTGACAATCTTATCTCGTGGTACAGCAAGAAGCAAGCAACAATTGAACTTTCAACCACAGAAGCTGAGTATATATATCTGCGGCTGGATGTGGTTCTCAGATGATTTGGATGAAAAGTCAGCTAGAAGATTTTAATCTTTATGAAAGTAAGATTCCTATCTTCTGTGACAATACTTCTGCTATATGTCTTTCTAAAAATCCTATTTTACATTCTAAAGCTAAACACATTGAAATTAAATACCATTTTATAAGGGACTATATTCAGAAGGGATTTTAAATCTAAACTTTGTAAAAACAGACCATCAATGGGCTGATATTTTTACCAAACCTCTTTCAGAAGATAGATTTAAATTCATTTTGAAAAATATTTATATGGAATTATGTCCTGAATAAAACTGTATTTATCTTCTGTGCTTGGCTTCCGAATATTCTGTTATGAATGCTCTGATTAACAACTCTTCAGAAGTTAGAAGAGAAGTTACATCAGAAGCTATATGTAATGTTCTGAAATGTTATAACGTTTCAATTCAAGTATAGCTTAGAAGTTCATTAGATCAAACAGCTGTCTCATGCAATCTTCAGAAAATGAACACTTGGTGTGTTTCTGAAAGGTCACGCGTGCTAAGCTATTGACGTCGTTCTAGGTAATTGTTCTGATTTGATTAAAACCTCCCGCTTTCCCCTAACTTTTAAATTTTCATTAAATGATAAGTCATTTTTTTATATCTTTTTACAAAACCTATTTCTGAAAAGTCTTCATATAAATACTTTTGTAAAAACCTTTCTCACTTGTTGTTTTGTTGAATCTCTGAATCTTTTATTACAAAATAACTTCTTTTTACACTCTTCAATATTTTTATATATACTTTTTGATTATGCCAAAAAGGGGGAGAAAATGAGTATTTTGATCTAATATCTGATTAAAAGTTACGGGACTAAGTCAAACATTCTAACAAAATACAAGATTTCTTTCTATGTTTTTAAGAACTTTGCAGGTATCATTTAAACTCTGGAAGTTTATTTTAAATGAACATTATCCTCAAAAGAACCTGATGAAGAAATCTCAGAAGAAAAATTCCATTGCTCTGATAAAAATTCTCAGGAAGTTTTTCTTAATAGAAATATTTATTTTAGGGGGAGATTCCTATCTCTTATTAAAATTTATTTCTATATCTGAATATATTTTTGTCATCATCAAAAAGGGGGAGATTGTTAGAACAAGATTAGTTCTGATCATATCTCAGAGTTTTGATGATAACAATAAATTATATTTTATATATTTGATACTCCGATGAACGTATTTAACTGTTTCAAATAATGTTCTGATAGAAGCATCTTGAAGTGCTGAGCTGAAAATAAATGAAGAATTTCTTTGATGAAAGAACTATTTTAAGCGCAAGTGTTGATGCTGATGCTGTCTATGATAATGTTCTGACAGAAGCATCTTGAAATGTTGAGCTGAATATAAATAAAGACGTTCTTTTGATAAAAGAACCATTTGCTTTAACTCAAGTGTTGATGCTGATGCTGACTCTGGTAATATAATTATTTAATTGCATCTTCTAACAGTTAGCAAGTTTCTGTGTAAGCTGTTTCAGAAGATCTTAGAAAGCAAGTGTTGTTCAGAAGATATTTGAAAGCAAGTTTCAGAAGATATGTGAAAGCAAGCGCTGATCAGAAGTACTTAGCAAGCAAAGCCTTGTTTAGAAGATATGCAAGCATGTTCTGAATTCAAGACGTGAAGCCAAGTTCTGAATGAATATAGAAGCTAACAAGTCTTGTCAAGCTTCAGGGGACATGTTCTTACATAGTGCCATTTGCTCATTTAATGCAAAGACGGCTACATGCACTCAAGTGTCTATGCTAGTGCATTGGAAAGTGGAATAAGTCTAAGGAAACACACAAACATTTAATTCTCTCCATTTGAAGGCAGCAACAGTCATGTTCTCTCATGCTATATATAGAATAACATTAATTGCAAGCCAACCAACGCTCCAACGAAAAAACGCTAAATTGCTGAAACATTGAAAGCAAGAACAACTAAAGTTCTGAATAGAACTGAACAAATTCAAAAGAAGCAAAAGCTACGTGAAAGATTCTGGGCTCACAAATTCATTATTCATACACTTTGTGCTGAAATATTCTTAGTGAAAAATCACAGTTGTGATATAGCTTTCTTAGAAGCAAACTTTGTTTCACTATCAGTAAAGATTAATTTCTTGTAATTGTTCCTTGAGAGACCAAGGTTGGTCAGAATTCTCAAGAAGACTAGGACTAGGTTAAGTCTTAGTGGTGTTAGTCACTTGTAAGGTTACTTGTGCATTGTTAGTCACAACAGTTGTTGTGTGATTGTAATCAGTTGATTATAGTGGATTAAGTCCTTGTTGAGAAAGGCGAAATCACCTTGGCGGGTGGACTGAAGTAGTTTGAGTTCAAACGAACCAGGATAAAAATAACCTTGTCTTTCTTTTATTGTTGTGCCTTTTAATCAAAAGAAAAAGAGAAACTTATTCCCCCCCCCCTTCTAAGTTTTTCCCCACCTTCAATTGGTATCTAAGCTTGACTCTGAGCTCAACACTTAACCGTGTCAGGAAAAGATCCAGAAGAAAACACAAATGGATGCTGAGCAAAACAACAATAGTTACAACAAACCTCATGTATTTGATGGAGAAGATTTTGATTATTGGAAAGATAGACTAGAAAGTTTCTTTCTAGGTCATGATTGTGATTTATAGGATATAGTCTTGGATGGTTACAAACATCCTACTGACTCAGAAGGAAATATGATTGATAGGAAAAATATGGACAGACAACAAAAAGCTGATTTAAAAAATTATCATAGAGCTAGAAATATTTTTCTAAATGCTATCTCTAAAATGGAATATGAAAAAATCACTAATAGAGATACAACACATGATATGTTTGAGTCACTCAAAATGACTCATGAAGGAAATGCTCAAGTGAAGGAGTCTAAAGCTCTGGCTCTCGTCCAGAAGTATGAAGCCTTCAGAGTAGAAGAAACTGAATCTATAGAAGCAATGTTCTCAAGGTTTCAAACTCTGACCGCTGGTCTGAGAGTTTTGAACAAGGGATACACTAAAGCAGATCACGTTAATAAGATCATCAGAAGCTTACCCAAAAGATGGGCTCCTATGGTCACCGCTTTCAAAATATCAAAAGATCTGAATAATGTGTCACTTGAAGAACTCATCAACGCTCTCAGAAGTCATGAGATAGAACTTGATGAGCACGAGCCTCAGAAGAAAGGTAAGTCTCTTGCCCTTAAATCAATTAAGAAATATGATACTAACGCTTTTCAGGCTGAAGAGGAAAACTATGAAGAATCAGCGTCAGAAGAAGACGAACTATCCTTGCTCTCCAGAAGGATCAATCATCTATGGAAGCACAGACAGAAGAAGTTCAGGAACTTCAAGAAGTCAGAAGATGAACCAGAATCTTCTGGACACAAAAAGTCAAACAGAAGAGAATTAATCTGTTTTGAATGCAAAGAACCTGGACACTACAAAAATGATTGTCCAAAACTTCAGAGAGAAAAACCAAAGAAAATATTTGGTAAAAAGAAAGGGATGATGGCAACCTGGGACGATTTAGAATCATCGAAGATGAATCTGATTCTGAAGATGAGAACGCCAACCTAGCTCTGATGGCTACCACAGTAGATGACTCAGATTGTGAGTCAGAACCAAGAGAGGTATATTCTGAATTTTCTAGAGATGAACTTGCTGAAAGTATATCAGAACCTCTGGAAAACTATAGTAAGATCAAAATCAAATACAAGAAACTCAAGAAGAGTCTTGCATCTGATCTTGAGAAACATGAAATAGAAAAATCTGAACTTAAAGAAAACTTTTTTAAACCTAAAGAAGAAATTCAAAATGTTCAAAAAATTTCTAGTTCAGATTATGTGTCAAGTTCTAAAGATATTCTGAAAGAATATGACTATAGCTTTCAAACTTTTCTTGCTAAAAGCATAGATAGAAGCAAAATGGCTTCAATGATCTATGGAGTTAGTGGAAAAATAGAAGAGGAATTGGATATGAACCTCCCAAAGGGAAGGAAACATATATTCCAAAACATGTTGCTAAGATGACTTTCTCTTATAAACCTCTAAATAAATAGTTCAAGTTTGGACACACACATGATATAAAATATACATCACATTCTGGAAACTCTTATGCTAACCAAAAGTTCAAACAGAACTTGAAATACTCTAACCCAAGAGGACCCAAAAAGATATGGGTACCTAAGGATAAAATAATATTTCTTGCAGATGTCCTTAACAGCTCAATTGAGACACCAATCATGGTACCTGGACTCTGGGTGCTCATGGCACATGACGAGAAAAAAGTATATGTTCCAAAACCTGGAATTTAAAGCTGGAGGAGACGTAAAGTTTAGAGGTAATTAGAAAGGGAAGATTATTGGTTATGGAACCATTGGAAACGGTAACCTTCCTTCTATCTCTAATGTTTTATTAGTAGAAGGATTAGCGCATAACCTGCTGTCCATAAGTCAATTAAGTGATAATGGTTATGACATTATCTTCAATCAAAATTCATGTAGAGCTGTTAGTCAAAAAGATGGATCAATCCTCTTTTCAGCCGCAAGAGTGGAGAAAAGGCTTGAGTTCGACCACTTAAGTTTGACATAAATTTTCGCAAGTTTATCTTTCCAGCAGTGATTGCAACTCTTTCTTTATTGATGGCGCTTTTGCTTCCATTATTGCCTTTATTTTGTTTTGGTTGATTTCTATGCCTTTCTTATGGACCACAAAACCAATAAAGTCACCAGCCTGCACAAAGAATGCACATTTAAGGGGATTCATCTTCAGGCCATATTTTCTCATCCTTTCGAATGACTGGCGAAGGTGATCCAGGTGACTAGATCCTGATATAGATTTCACTACTATATCATCAATATAGACCTGCATGAAAGTTTCTATGAAATCATGAAATATAGAGTTCATGGCTCTTTGATAAGTTGCCCCAACATTTTTTAAACCAAATGGCATAACCACCCATTCATAGGTGCCTATTGCCCTAAAGCATCGAAATGCTGTCTTTGGCACATCTTCTTCTGCAATAAAAATATGATTGTATCCTAAATACCCATCAAGTATACTAAGATATTCAAAACCAGCAGCAAAATCTACTAACATTTCAGCCACCGACATTGGATATTCATCTTTAGGAGTTGCAGAGTTTAAATCACGAAAATCTATGCATACTCTAAGAGATCCATTTTTATTATTGATACTATATTTTCAATCCATTCGACATACCTTGTGGTTCAGATGAATTTGCAGCGCAAGAGTCTTTCGACTTCTTCCTTTATCTTCGAGAGGATCTCCGGTGCAAATATTCTTGGTGTCTATTTGATGGGTTTTTTTACCATCTTTTATGGGAAGCCTCAGTTCGACCAGGTCCCTGCTTAAACCCGACATTTCATCATAATCCCAAGCAAAACAATCTTTGTACTCCTTAAGAAATTTGACCACTTCTGCTTTCACTCCTGTACTAAGCTTTGAACTGACATATGTGGGTCTTCTTACAGTCTCATCTCCCGGATCCACTTCTTCAAAAGGGTCCTGCGCTAGCATCTTTGCGTTTGACGCTACTGGATGCTTCTCGAATCCCAAAGGTCAATCATCATATATTACGTCTAGCCTTTGGTCTTTTTCTTCGATGGGCTTCTCTTCGTCAGGGGGTGTTGACTTGAAGAAAATCCCAGGTCCTTTTGCATGATTTGTTTCTTCCTTGGCCTTTATAGCCATAATATTTACTTCGGCTTCTAAAGCCGTTTTTAGTCTATTTTCAGCCAAATAGGTCGAAATCTTTTCGAAGAAGGAAGATTTAGACATGGTCATTGTCTTCGTCATCCCAGCTTGTTGGTCGTATCCCTGGAAGTCCAGGTACATCATCTTCCTGCCCCAAAGTCTCTCTATCCCAGCAAAATCCATTCCTTAGATGCAGGGTCAGAAAGTACATAGCATTATTGTTTGGCATATATGCACCATCTGCAGCACTACAAGGCCCTATGTTGGGCAAGTTTCGATCAAAATTCCTTCGATCAATCTGGTTTACCTCTGCCATATAATAGCTTTGGTCTGCTTCAATATTTTCCATAATTCCATCTTCTCTCCAAATTGCCACGCGCTGGTGCATTGAGGAGGGAATTGCTCCTATCCCATGAATCCATTCACGGCCCAAGAGTAAATTGTAGTTTGTCTTAGCCACTATAACCATGAACATCGTTGGTCTGGTGATGGTTCCTACAGTGAGATCAACTTGAACTACGCCAAGTGTATGGCCAATTTTTCCTTCATAATTAGACAATACCATATTATGAGGTTTTATATCTGTGTCATACATACCTATCCTCTTCAGCAAGAATTGAGGCATGAGGTTGACAGTAACACCACCATCTATCATTACTTTGTTGATCCCCACACTGCAGACGATATTCAGAGAGGACTCCCCATCTGATTCGAATCTGTCAGTAAGCATATCCTCATCGTTGGTTGGTTCTTCGTTAGTTGGTTCCTCTGGATCCCTTTCGACGGATACCTCAGTCTTTCTGGGGGAAAATCCTCCTTTGTGCTGGTGGCTTCTCTTTGACAAGTTCAGCAGACGGAGTTTGATTCGTACTGGATTCCCCTACTTCGTTGATGGTGAGTTTCCTTTGAGCCTTCTTGGTCCTTTGGTACCTTCTCCACTAGGTCCTTGTCATTGGTTTTTCCCTTTGTATTTCTCAGAAACATAGGCTTGTTGCTTTGTTGACTGGAACTGTCTTTGATATGCCCATGAGGATCTGCCACCTTCTTCGAAATTCTTCCATTTTTCTTTGCCTTTCCCTTTCCCCTTGCTTTGACTAGACTCCATCCATTTGTCTATTGGGATGTTGGATGGTGGCTTGAAGGTGACTTTTCGATTCACTCTGGGGTGTGGGCTATATGCCCTTTTTGGAATTCCTTTCGCATTGGTTACATACCTGCCCCCTGCTACTCCTTTGATTGTTCCAGTATTGTGTAGACGGAATTCTTTCGAATGGTTCTGCTGCTTTCCTATCATAAACAGCATTGCATCATGGTCACATTAGAACTTCTGATCTTGTCTTATGACACCTAACCAAAAATCCCATCAAGCTTTCTCCCATTTTTGGGTATGGCAACAATTCTCTAGCATTCCTCCAATTGTTTCCAGCCCTCTCTTGGTACACTTTCTGGTATGCCCATTGCAGCGCTTCAATCATTCTTTGTGCTGCACCTTGGACACACTAGTCCTCCAGAATTCTTCGTATGGCAATGAAAAAGATATTCCACCAGGCTTACTTTCTGGTGCCCCAGTTTTCATCTTGTCATCCTCCATCTTCAAATGTCTTTCAATCTCTACCATCTCTGGGGATAACTGGTTCAGATTCATCATGTTTACTTCGAACTTGGGACCTCTAGCATTCTCCAGCTCTTTGAATCTGAATCTAAGAGGATATTGAGGTATCTGAAAGGAAATCTTGACTATAGCATTTTATTTCCTACAGTTGATAAAGGAAAATAATGCAAGTTAGTTAGATACACTGATTTAAGTTGGTGTAGTGATGTTTAGGATCGAAACTCTATAGCAGAATATATGTTTATGCTAGGTGGTGCACCAGTTACTTGGAGTTTGAGAAAGAAACCATTAGTGGCATTATCATCGTGCGAAGCAGAGTATATAACTGCTTCTTTTTGTGCATGTCAAGCAACATGAATGGTGAACTTGGTCGAAGAAATCACAGGGAAAGATTGTGGAGCAATTACCATGAAGATCGACAGCATTTTCAGCTATCAATCTGGCGAAGAATCCGATAGCACATGATCGAAGAATACACATCGAAATAAGGTTCCACTATCTTCGAGAGCAGGTAGCAGATGAGAAGATGAACTTAGAATACTACAGAATTGAGAATAAGATTGAAGACATCGTGGCAAAGGGTGTGCAAGTCTAAGTATTCTGAAAACTAAGAACTATGATGAATATAGATAGCTTAGACACAATGAATTAGATGGTGTGTTGAAAGTGTAATTCCTTGTGTCAAAGCAGGATTGTTGCTCGACACAAGGTGTGTCGAATTAGTCTTTCAAGTTGTTAGTTATCGAAGTGTGGAAGCAGGTTGCTTCACACATATTTGATTAGATTTAATTTAGATCTAAAATAAGTATTTTGAGCTTTTGTGTTTTGGGCTATGACTTAAGAAACAAACTAACCTAAAACTATAATCGAGTAACCCTTATTTTTGTAATCAACTCATTGTATTCACATAATTTACAGTTGCAAGTGAATAAGAAAGTTTTTCATAGTTTGTGGGCAGAGAGTTACTCTGCAGAAACTCTAAATCTTTTTTCTTCTTTAATTTTTCTTTTCTCTTTTCATCGTTATTGTGTGGTGATAACAATCTTATTCCTCAAGATTGATAAAAAATCATCATATATATTAATGGATTTCCAATAAAAATAAAATTTATAATATTTATAGGGACCAAAAACACATTTAATCTTTTATTTTTTAAATAAAAATTACATCTTTTAAATTGATTTACTAATTTTTTATCTTATGTTATATATAAAAGTTATTAAATCTTTTAACAGTTTTGGGAGCCAAAATTAAAGATAATTTTATAATTTCACTTTCCTAATTTATATTCATTTCTTTATTATTAATTTTATTATTATTTTCTTTAATTATTTATTAAACATACACATGTTTCTTAAAACTTAACTACCCTTCTCCTAAACTTAACTACTCTCTTCCTCTTATATATATATATATATATATATAATATATATATATATATCTATATATATATATATATACTATATAATATATATATATATATATATATATATATATATATATATATATATATATATATATATATATATATATATATATAATATATATATAATATATATATATATAATATATATATACTATATATATAGTATATATTATATATATATATAGTATATATAATATATATATATATATATATATAGATATATTA